>JAHWFP010190219.1:17022-33212 GCA_023313725.1 Lithobius niger | reverse complement strand
TCACCATAGCAATCGGCGCAGCATCGTTGCTTTAGGGCTGCGTCCAGGCACAGCCACCTACAGGAAAAGCCGGATCAGATCAAGACAAATTAGGCGCGTAAAATCAACCATTGACGTAGAAGGAAGTGCAAGTATGCTAGGTGCTGCCATCTCTACACCAAGCGGCGAAATTTCAAACTAACCGACGAGGTTTCCAAATTCTGTCAACCGATGACGCCACTTGGCAAATTTGTCGCGTCGGTATTTGTCGCGCCTTCTAGCGGAGCATTGTGGGAAGCAAAGATAATACGGCCTTTACTGTAGGAGGCTGTGGTCCAGCTCACCTAGTCGCTACATATGCGAACGTAAACCTTTAGTCATTTATTGAATTGACGCAAGTTAATTTTAAACGAAAAGATTTTGTTGAGGAGTTTAGAAAATTTTCAAAAAAGTGCATGAACGATAATATGTTACTAGTTTACTTCAAGTTTGTTTTTAATGTAGCCTAATATTATATTAGCAAATTTGCGAGGTGAGATGTGAACTACTGTTGCATCTTGTTCAGTTTTGTGAGAACTCGGGTGGCCGGAAAAATCCGGGTTTTATATTTTTCAAACCCGAAAACCCGGGGGTTGGTATTTAGGGCCGGGTTTGGAAACCCTATCTGGGGGATGTTCTCCTTATTTTTAGTTCTTTCGTATACGATGGAACATTCGAACCTTACCACTTGACACTTTAAAGTAACCACCCCCAACTCCCCAATTCTAGGGGCCTCCCCAGGTGGGCCCCGAAAATTTACCTTCCACAATTGATGAAATGACCTTTCAGCGTACTAAATGCTTCGTTCTTCACATTGCCAAAAAAAAAAAAAGGTGCGTTTAATTACAACTCCAAAATTGGCAACCACGACACTGAACGACGTCACGAAAGATCTTGGCCTCCTTGTTGACGAAAAACTCAAATTCCATCAACATGTCAATCACGTGACCAGAGAAGCCTGAAGGACTTTCTTCATGTAAAAGAAACTTTTTTTACCGACTGGGACCTCGAAATCACCAAAAAACTGTGTCTTGCTTTCATTAGACCTAAACTAGAGCAGTGTATTCAAGTATGGAGCCCCATTTATGAAATTGACATCCGTAAAATTGATTCTGTTCGAATGCTCATTACACGACATTTCACCCAACTGCGGCGTGGTGAATATGAAGAACGTTGTCAACATTTACAGTTTCCCACTGTCAGAAATCGTGGACTTAGAGGTAACCTTTCATAACCTATCTGATTTTGCATGGTAAAGTTGTCGCCCTGTCACTCCTTTTTTTTGAGTTCAGTCAAAACATTAACCTAAGAGACATAAAATTCAGAAAATCAAGAATTTGTTCTCTGACAGGGCAATCCTGCTTCTTCACCAGAACAATTAACGTTTGGAACACCTTACCTGCAACTATTGTTCCATCACCCAATGTGACGCATTTCAAGATTCTTTATGAGAAACATTCTTTCTTTTAAATTGTCTTGAAGAGTAACTTTGTTACAATTTTGCAGTTTTTTTTTAAATAAGTTTTTCTTTTCTTTGGTGTATATCAACGAGAGCGTTTCTTTTGACAGTTATGAGTCCAAAAGTCTTATTTTCCTACACCAACTGGACAAAAACATATGGGGGGAGGGGGGGGGAGGATAATTTTAAGACATCATGTATTATACATGGAACGTTTTAACCTTTCTCAGGGTCTCCCAGAAGGCAACACATTCATGATAAGACAATCTAGGTGGCGAGAACATGGTACATGATGTACATGATGTCTGAACATGTCTGAACATGTCTGAACATGTACATGATGTACATGATACATGATGTCTGAAAAGTCACAGTCATAAATCGAATAGTATCATGAGTATATAAAGAGTTTCGTACATAAAGAGTTTGAAACTCTTTATGCATGGAACTCTATGTACGAAACTCTTTATGTACGGAAATCTTTCTGTACGGAATTTTAAGGTACGAAACAATTTTTTACCTAAATATTCCGTACCAAAAAAGTTCCGTACATAAAGTGTTCCGTACGTAAAGAGTTTCGTTCCTACGGGACTTTATGTACTAATGATAGTATGTAGTTCTCATCCGACAAGCAAAAAGTACAGATCTCTAAACGATCCGTTTCCGAGATTTACTGACCTCCATATTTGGGGTGATGAGTGACATTATCAGCCAACTTTCAGGGGCAGCAACATTTGAAAACGTATCTGAAGCCAAACCCATAATTCTTTAGGTTTATAGCTTTCTTAGAAAAGGAAGGCAATGCTAAATGCATCTCTGCGACGGACTGTTTCCGGGCGTACGTGTTCCGGGTGAACACATTTTGTTATGGGTTAGCTAGCTGCCTCTGATGGCTGCCAATCTCATGCGTCTGCTGAAATGGAGGTTCATAAATTGAAGAAACGAGTCGTTTCCGGTCCCATGTTTATAGGGACCTTTTTATTTGTTTTGATGAGTTCACATCATTCAGTTTATGACGAAACCTTTCAAGATACCGTGTGCAAGGTGTGACAGATAACGTGGTCAGGTGTTTATCACCAGAAGTAATGGCATTAGATTAATGTGGTATAAAATTGAATTACCAAATCATGAGTGTAGGATCGTTTTGTGACTTCATTTATTTTTATTTTGAACACGGTTTGCGCGAAATCAATGCTCATTTCCATTTGTTAAGTCCTGAAATACACCATTGCCGCTCCCTCCTTTTCCCCCTTCCCTCCCCCCCCCCCCCCCCCACACACACATACGCTTTTCTGTACAATTCTTAAAGTAGTAGCCTCACATACCAGAGTTGGAGAGCGACTTTTTTTCTGACCCAGTATTACCTGAAATATGGCAGACGGTGACTTGAATTACCAGGTGATCCTGCTTGACCAGGCGGAAAAAAAAAACACTGGTAGCCTTTTTAGTCGAAATTTACAAACCTATCCAGACTAAAACGCCAAGCGTAAAAATTAACTCTCAGTAAAGTTAAGCTGATCGAACGGCTTATTTAACTAGTTGCAGGAATTATTGATGAAGAAACTGGGGAAAAAAAGTTGGTACAGCGACTACCTTGTCGTAATCGGTCTTCTGTACAGTTCTGCCACTACCAATGGTAAGGTACACACCTCTATCACGCATTGCAACAGCTCTGTATTATATAATCTAAAAGCAATAACCATCACAATTGCCAATTAAAAATCGGTTAGCTTTTAAGCCTATTTAACACTTTAGGAGTAATTGTCAACCTTTAGGCCTAATTTTTACCTGCAACTTTAATTTCGTAGGTAGCAGCTAATGGAGATTTGGATTGTACAGTAAGCCTATTCATTTTTGCAACACGGTGGGTCTCTGGGCACAAGGTTGCAGTGTTACAACGTAACGCGCAACGTAGCACACATAGATCAGTGGTACCAGGGAAGTGCTGGGAGAGACGCTGTTGATGAAGCCAGCAGAGACTCGTAGTAAACTTGACGTTGCCGTGGTAACGTCATTTTAGGCAAATTTTCATTTTTTAGGCCTAATTTTTTTACTGCATTTTTTATTTCGTAAGTAGCGTATAGGTCTAATGGAGATTTTGGTTCTACGGTAAGCCTATTCATTCATGCAACAATGCGACGAGACTATTTTAAACGAAGCTAAAATCCTTTTGCTTTTACGGCTGCGTGTTATCGTTAGGATTTCAATTCGACGATCAAAATATTATTTAATTTAGTTGCTTCGAAGAAGTCTATTAGCTGTAAGGAAGTAACGATGTTTTAATTTGTCATGTTATTTAACTAGCCTTTGACACTGAATCTAACGTTGTAAACCGTAGTCGTCTCTATCTGGTATCGTTGCGAAGTTGAAAAAAGCGACGGACGGACAAGTCGTTGCAATAGTCTTCTCAGCCAGTACGGCTGTACAGAAGACTAAAACACAAGAAACAATATATGCTCAATGCACTGTTTTTTTTAAAGGTACTAGTCATATCGTTGGCTCCGCTCACTCTACTGGCATCGATCCAGGCTTTAACAGTTTATTCCACCCAGAGAGCATCACAAAATCGATGTACTGATTACTATGACACAAGTCAACTGCGGTTATTGCTCAATAAAGAAAGATTGCATAACTGCGGCTATTTTCTTGTCAGCAAGCTGTACAATAATGTACCAAACAACTTAAAAGAAATTGTTGAGATTCACCCATTCCAAAAATTCTTGTTTAAATGGCTAGTGGGCCTTAGTATTAACTCTATATAAGTTATTCAAGATTTCAAGCTAAACTTTATATTTCGCAATAAGTATGTCTTACCTTGTCAATCCATTAAGTTCCCATGCACATTATTTCATAATTCGTTTTGTGTTTACAGTGTAATAGTTTTATTATTACTTATACTCGTAAAGTTTTGCAGCGACATCTTCTTTTTGTACAATGTTTTATACTTTCTTGTATGGTACCGTACATGCCGAACTCATGTCAGCTCTTGTGGGGTGTGGGCACAAACTGTACTGTTACACTGTTATTGTTTATTGTAATAAACTTGCTTATAGTGTCCGCGGTCTATCTTGAGTACTCCGCAGAACGAAGACAGATAATCGATTGTACGTTGTTAGTAGCAGAGTGCCTTGTTGATATCCAAGATGGTTACAAAAACAACGGCAGCCGTCGATTAAAGCCACCCCATCCAGGAAGATGTAGCCGCTCACAAAGTATTTGCAGGACTCAAGATACACCGCGCACACGATACTTACTTACTTACTAAATTCGTTTATCACATTCCTTAATACCTGCAGTTCATATACAGTAAAAACCGTTTGTTTTTCGTTGAAAAGGGTTACTATGCATTTGCTCGCTCAATCCGCGCACTTCCGTGCTTCAGAAGCGCGAATGTTTAACCACCTTTTAAAAACGTACAGCCGGTTGAAGCCAATCAATTATGAGATAGTCATTTTGATGATACTAAAACGTATGATGCAAAATACGTCGTCGTTTCAGGTGTTGTTTTTTTTTTACATAATTTTTTTTTTTGCAAAACCAAGTTTCTTTCTGATTAGTTCGCCTGAACAGAAATATCGAACTCTTGACGTCATGAAACTGTTTTCAGAGCAGCTTTCCGTGTATTTGAGGGTCGTCAAGTTACAGTAATGAAAATGATCCTATTCGAAACGTAATTGAATTGTCTGTCATTTGGCAATAGTAATAATAAACAATTTGTTACGTGAGGAAAAGGTCTCGAAGGATCACGCGGATCGCTGACTGCCAGCGTATAAAATTATAGGACATAACTGTTTGTATGAAAGGAATGGAGGCATTCAAGTATTACGTCATGACGAAGGGGGGAGGGGAGGGGGGTTTGCCTACTGGTGACGATTGCTGACGAGGGGGGGGGGGGTTGGGGTGGCCAGTTGATGACGTAAGTACCGTTATCCCAGTAAACGGGGTGGAAATACGCAAAAATAAAACAATGAAACGGTTCTCAGAAAAAAACTGTAGATGTACAGGAAAAACACCCCCCAATGGGGGGGGGGGGGGGGTCAAAATCAGGTTAACTGGGGTGAGGGGCGGCGCCTGCCCCCCCACCCCGCCGTGAAAATGGCCAATTTCTCGATGACGTAATACTTGTATGTCCCCATTGGGAACGGTATGACGTCAAAGTAATCAACTGTTTAAACAGGAAAAGTAATGCAAGATAATAAAACAGGAAAGCTTACGCATACATATAAATAAAAATACAAAAATAGCATGGCCATAGGAAAGTTGAAATAGCGTCTCACGCAACTGCCTTGCCACCAAGCTTAGACCTGCCAGGGATATGCAGGTTCTGGATGGCATCTCTAGACGAGGGATAATGAAAGGCTGGATGGCCATTTGTCCCGTAACAATGTGATGAAAAATAAATGTAAAAGAATTTTTTAAAAAAGTATGAAACATCTATGTGAGTAGATGGTCGCAATTTTAGAAATGAGTAGTCACTCCAAGTAGAGAGTTTCATACAGAGAGTTAATCATAATTTAAAAGATTAAACACAAAATTGTGACCTCTTTGGAAAGCGAGTCAAGTGGCTATAGTGTTTAACAACCGCCTAAACACATTCACGGACGGTGCCAAACCCGTCTGGCCGGACAGCGAATTCCAAGAGGGGACACCCCCCCCCCCCGGGTGGAAATCGGGGAAGGGTTTTTTGGGGGGGCAAGCGGGTCGCGCCGCGAAAAGGGGATTCCAAGGGGGGACCCCCCCCCCCCCTGCTTGAAATACGTCAAAGTACTTTTCGATGGCACTCGAGTCTCGCAACGAAAGTGAGGCGTTTGTAGGGATGTTCACGGGTCCGTGTTGCTGGGGTAAGTTCGAAATGCGGTAGCTGAATGGGCAGAAAACCCCGAAGAATTTCAAAAGTCAGAATAAGTTCAGCTGCCATAAGTTGATGGAGCTCCGAAGAGTCCAGCCCAGTGGCGTTAGACGCAAATGGTATGGTGAAGAGTAGAGACACAAACATAACGGAAAGCCAAATGGGCTCGAAAAATGGTCAATAAATTACAGATGCATTAACCTATTTACGTAGCCGTTTGGGCTTAAATGTCAGATTGCCCGAACAAGAATTGAACCCACGACCTTTGAGACCAAAGGCCGAAGTTCTTGCCGCTCAACCATACACTGACACGGCCAAGTGCCTGCAGGCCATGTCAGTATGGCTGAGCGCGGTAGGACTTTGACCTTTGGGCTCAAGGGTCGTGGGTTCAATTCCTGATCAGGCAGTCTGACATTTAAGTCCATAACGCAGCGTAAATAGGTTTGTTTGCATCTGTATTTATTGAATAACGATACAAACACGCACCCACGTTAATCGTACGTTTTTCATACGCTGTAACACGCTATTTATGAATAGCAGGGCGCACCTTGTTTGAACGCACACGATGCACCTTGCAGTTACATAGGCTGCTAGGCGTTCTGTCAACTTCTGTCTACATCGGAACTTGGCCGAACGCCAACAGCCGGGAACGAGGCTACTCTATTGTTCAATCCAGTTAGAGTCGGCTTCTACCTGTTAGCAGTTACGCAACGTAATGCCTCAGGCTACTTCTATTGTTCAGCCCCGCGTATAAATACGAGGGCCTGGACCATAGGAAGCCACTTGGTGTGGGGCAGACAACTCGAAAGGTGGTCTCCCTGGACTCAGCTCAGGATAAGACCAAAACCCTAAACTTGTGTTTTATGCCTAATATGTGTTCTCAGTGCATAGTCCCCTAGCTATGCAGTAAGGAGTAAATTGGCTTTAAGTTTATTCTTGACTTCAATCGTCTATGCCCTGAGTACGTCACAACGCAGATTTTTCGTTTCGGCGAAACCCCTTTCAATAGTTTTAACTAAATCCACGTTCTTCATTTTAATCTGTGACTTTTTGGCCGAGTGAGCAAAGTCAACGAGGCGCCATTTTAACTCTAGTGACGCTTGGCACTCGATCTGTTTGGCACTTCAACTTGTTTGCCTGTTTGTTTCACAGTTATGGCCAAACGCATGAACAGATTAGAATGAAATCTGGTAGCAGTATTCTTTGCAATAAGGCTGAACGACGTATGTACATACCTGCTTTTACACCAGTCGCTAAAAACGCAAAATGGCGTCAAAAAAAAAAGTTTGCAAAAGGAATTAAAACGGACAAGGGAATTAAAACTTCTTTGGTTGGGGGTGAACGAGGTGGTACGCGGGCACATAGGCAACAGATAATTAGGAACCAGACACATACTCCACCCGAATTTAGACACTGGAGACAAATAGGCTCTCGGACAAATAGGCACTCAAGACATGTAGATACGGGACGAATAGGCTCAGAGTTTTAAATTTATTTTTAGTTTAGATGGATTGCCCCCAAATTGGGGGGTGGAGGGGTGGGGGGCGGAAGTCTGCTGAAGATTTGTTGGCATCTCTATTGCACTAGCATCTCTGATGTGATATGACAGCCGTAGCGGGCGCGGCAGCACAAGCGAAGCAGCGTAATTTGGAACATTAATTTGCCACAGAAACTTTCAAACAAAATGCGAAAATCCCCCCCCCCCCAACGATCCCACACAATTCAGTGTCCCAGATTTAAAACAAGCAATACAGAATTTGAGTGTAGTCCATCCCAAATTTTAAAAAATTGTTGTCTTTGTGTCGGGGGGAGTGGGGGTGCCTATTTGTCCGAGTACTTATTTGTCTAGTGCCTAAATTGGGGTACCTATGTGTCCGGTGCCGACGTGTCCTACGTTCAAACGAGGTCTACTATATACAGAACTATACAAGAGTTATGGTCACTGTGTTACCCTGTCAGTTTGAATAACATGGTCGCCGGGTGTGATCCGAAATTTCGTGCGTCAAGTGCTCCGACTCAGCGAACCCTTCCGAAAACTTGAACCAAATGACCGGATGACCTGATGCAAGCATGGCTCGGCCAAGCAGATATCGCCAGACAGTGAACGAACGTCCTGTGTTCTTTCTTTCTTCATTTTCGTCTTCCTTCTCCCTCAATAAAGAGTGAGACAAGCCCACTTCCTCCTCAAATACCAAGGGTTGCCCGCGCCCGCGTTTCCTTCCAGCGCCCAGCATCAAATCGATCGGGCGACAACCAGAATGGAACCCGCGACAAAGCTCCCCCGTCCCCCTTTCCTTTTATCACGCCCTCAGGGCCATCCGCCCCCCAGAGGGGAGAGGAAAGCCCCGACAAATTCACCCGTCCATCATGGACGGATTGGTGTCAAAATGAAAGCTTTGCTTCCAATTTGCACTTCCGGACATGCTCATTTGTGCTTAAGGGCTGGCCTATGGTAACGGTCCAAAGCAACAGGTTGTGTTGTGATTTGATGTATGTTTCCCCAAATCCTTAAATATCTTCAGATTTCGCTAATGAATTTTTGTGTGGGAAATGTTAAATTAAAAAAAGACACATCATCCCCGCTCGTGTATTGTTTTGCAACAATTCCATTTCTTTGCAAATGTAGCAAAACAGTCTCGTGGAAAAAACCAGGACAATAAAAGCGTGTGCAGCATTCACACATGTTTTAACTAATGTTGCAAAACAGAAGACATGCAGGAAAGCCAACATGGAGGCATGCACTGTATTGGATATTGATTTTTGAACACCGTCAGATATTGTACTGAATTCAGCGTACAGATTAATCGTTCCTGGTGGATGCCATTGTTTGTGCAAACGCCCATGTTGTTTGTGCAGCTTCCGCGTTACTTTCCATTGTTTAAACAGAGCAACGTTGCATTGTTTATTTTGCAATGATGCAAGGTGTGCACGTGTATGGGCCATCTTCGGCGGGGCCGAGGGGGCTGAAATGTGTAGTTATGGTTAAGGTTACGCTAGCCTAAGTTAGAATAGGGCGAGGGTATAGAGCAGTGACACGACGTAGTATTATTGTATATAACTCTATGCTGGAGCCTTAATGGGTTAGCTGCAAGGGGCACTGCAGAGAGAAACAGAAGAGCGTCAGACTGAAGCCGATGCTGTGAAGAGTGATTTCTTAGACCTAAAACGCGCGATTTTTGTTGTTGGAGAAAACAACGTTATTTTAAGCCTAAGCAATCCGCTCTTCCGTTGTTTTTCCCTCCATTTTTATGTAGTGCACCTTGTAGTTATGCCCTCCAAAACCCATACTGGTGCCAATATGGCGGCAAATGTTACTGCTCTATAATGCTTAACTTATTACTTTATTGATACAGAGCATACCGACCACTTACACTATGCTCTCAATCTTTAGGCCGGGAGCAGACCGACCACGAAACACCCGTCGATCGCAGTCGCAATTTTTGGAGGTTGTGGCGTATTTGTGGCATAAAAATCGCAATCGGTGGAAAGTCAGGTAAAAACCATGGGAATGCACTTGAGGTTCGCGCACGCTGTGGCGCGCTTCTGCATGCGTCTGTTGCTTGACCGCCCCCAAATCGCCTGCAAGTGCCTGCTCCTCGGCACTCCCGGCGTCACATTGCGACTTCAGTGCTACACAACCTGTTGAGTGATCGGTCGGCTCGTTAAGCTAAGTGCCTCAGCTGGCATTGTTTGCGATGCCTGTTCTCGAATGGGGTCAGAATCGTCGGAAAGCGCGGTGAAATTCGGCCGTTTGTCGACGTCTGAAAGTTGCCGTCGATTCAGACGCGCTAGTGGTGTCGTTTCTGCAGCGATTGCCACGCGGCGTTTTGTGGTCCGTTTGTAACCGCCCTTAAGGCCCATTTATAATATTGATTTCGACGCGTACGCATGACGCGCGGCGCGTGAAACTAGAGTTTTTCCCATGCTCAACACTTTAGGCGCGACCATTTACAATATTGTAGAGCAGGTGGGCCAACGCGCGCGTTTTGCTATTTTCAAGCGTCACGCGAATATCTGCTGGATCTTGATCGGTGAGCGCCGAGCGACGCTCGCACGCCTTATAGTTGTTGCGTGCTGGGATAGGAAAATGGCGGCATCAACAGATTCCATCGGCGCCACAAGAAAGGAAAACGTGGTGTGCTAAACGGTTGAATGTTCAAAATAAACGGTCAGCTATCTTAATTACAGTGACCTTGACCCGTATGGCATCGAATCTTGGTGCTATAGAAGAGGGAAGTTGTGAAACAGCATAGTTTCACACAACTTCCGGAGTAGCGGAAGTACGCGGAAGTCCGGAGTACGCGCCTGCTCACGCGTTTGATTTGTAAATGAAAGAGCGTTTGCTTTAGCGTGACGATGTCCCGAGCGGGCCAAGCAGACTGTCCACGCGCACTGCTTTGCTCATGAACTGGCGTACGCGTCGAGCGTCGAGCACCACGCTCACGCACAAGCGTTTATATTGTAAACGCAGCCTTAGACTTTTGCTTGGGGCGTGAAGCGAGCCCTCCACCCCCAAGCATTTTCGGCCCTGAGAATGAGTACGTTTGTTTGTATATGAAAAATTCCGTGTACTCAGATACATGAAAAGAAACGAAGCTGTAAAATCAAAGAGAACAAGTAATGCCCTCTGAGTCCTCTTTTCACTCTCCGACCTAATCAATTCCTTTAGGCAAATAGAAATAGGCTGTAGACTTTACTCCGCTCAGCTATGACGATCACCAATAAATTCAACATAAAAACTGCGCAACTCTTTAAAAGCAAACAATAAACCGAAGAATTTTCTTTTTTTTTTGGCTGCCGTAGACATTACATTGTTTTTACCGCGGAAAACGTAAAAAAATAAGTCACAAGGCAAAGGTTTACCGACGCAAACATCCAGCATATTGTACCTTGTAGAATGTATCTTGTATAGTTGTCGCAAAACCAGCCTATAGAGCACCGTCATATCGCTGTCCGTTGCTCATGGCAACCGAACAACGCGTGCCGCCATCTTTAGTAGTGGTGGGGTAAATAATCGCGTATGAAGCAAGCAGACGGCGGTACCTAGTTTAGGGCGCGTTTACGCAAAGAGGCCCACTCGCTCGCCGAAAGCTATTTGCTAGTCAACCGTCATTTGTTTATGATTAGTTTCCCGTTGCTACTAAATGAATGCGGTAGTAGATAACAAATTGTATGTATTATAAATAACAACACGGATAAAGAACAAAGTGCTACAGTGATTTTAAACTTTGCTACAAGATTGTTGTCATTTCACGCTTTCACGCTATTCTCCCTCAAAGTACAGCTTCTAGCAATGATCAAACGTCGGTAGAATAAATAGCTTCTCGCAGCGAGAATTCAAAATCCAACATGGGGTCCATTTCGTGGCTATCGAATCGAAGACAAACCATCGAATGCCGGCATACAAAAAACATTTCGTTATCTTTTACTGCAGTAAAAATTGTTTTCTTGTTGTCATAAATCGACGCTCAAATGTTGCAATCATCGTACTCCGTGTCACGAGGCACGAGGAGACGATTTGCGTCTGCGTCGTTGCCTTGGTTACTAATACGCATAGACAACTCGAAAGCCGCATACTCCGGTAAAGGCGAGAAGCAGCCATCATATTTAGTATTGATCAAGTAAAAGCTAGTGAGCGAGAAAACTGTCGTTGCATAAACGAGCCCTTAGCCATGGAGGAAGGAATTCGCTGGAATTCGCTAGAATTCGCTGGAAATCTAAACAAGGACGAACCCTCTACTCCTCTTTTGTTGCCGCAAACAGAAATCCGACAATCGTTAACCATCTTGATGGATAAACATGACACCAGCGCTGATGGCACGAAACAAGCCAAAATAACAAAATGGCGGAAAGCCACGCCGTCTTCCCCACCAAGCGTTCCCCACCAATCTAGGCAGATGTCGGGCTCCACGGCTGCATGATGACAGTACCGCAGCAAAGTGTGACGTCACAGGTCACTGCTCTATAGTGCTGACTGTTTGCTTGGTGAAAAACCTTGTAACTCGCTTTAAATTGGTTGCCAAGTTAATTCTTCCCCTTACCTTCCTAGACAGACCAAATTAACGATTTTGTGTTCTTTATGTTTTTATTTATTTATTTTTTTTATTTTAGCAGAGGAATAATTTTTCTATAACAGAATTGTAATATATATTTTTTTCTTTTTTGTTTTAGGTAAGGTTCTACTGCGTTTTTGCCGTCGCATTTTCTGTAAGTAGCAATTACATCAACACTAGAAAATAATAAACTAAGAAGCGTTTTTCTCATTAGAAGAAAAAAAAAAGAACTCGTTTGAAGTTTAAGGTATATAAGGTTTAACTAAACCGAAGTCATATACAATGGAATTTTAATAAAAAAATGGGATTTTCGTCCAGGAAAAGTGCTGCATTAATGCTTGTGTGACTAAGAAGTGTTCAAAATTCAGTATTCGCTACTGTACCTTTAAATCCACCCAAAACCAAAACTGGTATAAGATATAAGCTGCCAAGTTTCCAAAACGGGTCGGCCTTTGAAAGTAGTGATATCATTCAACCAAGGAAAGGCCACCAAGGTTAATCCTATTAGCCCAGTTAATCGCACCTATACTAATAGTTCGAAAATTAAATGAAAACTAGAAGATTGCGGCTAGCGGTAGCAATCTTCCAAGTTTTCATTTAACGGCCAAAGTATAATTCGGTGCGATTAACTTTGCTAATAGGATTAACCTTGGCGGCCTTTCCCTGGTTCAATGATATCACTACTTTCAAAGGCTGCGGTTGCTGGCGGCTTCTCTTATACCAGTTTTGGTTTTGGGTGGATATCAAACCTTTCAAAGGCCTGTGATTACAAGGAATCGTCACCTCCACCTTTTTGGTCTGGAGGTATTTTATGTGTATACATTTTCTCATTCAAAATGCCGTATTAGTAATCATACAAAAATTAATGTAAATAAAAATGAGCGTGTGGCAATATCTGTCGAGGCAGTATAGTAGTGATTTGGTGCTGTCCTGGTTTCGCCAGGTCGAATCCGAATCACGCCACTCGAATAAAACGTGTTAAAATGCTTACAGTTGGCTTAGGCTACATTTATTTTCTAGTGAATAATTTAAGTTGCTTGTAGATTCAACATCGGACCTTGTAAGAGAACCTAACCTCGCGCAAGCTCCAATGTTTAGCTCCGAAAAAATAAAAGGTGCCTGGTGCATCTAGAAACGGATGTGGTAACTAATAGACGCAGCGTGTGGGTCATTGTCCGAAAGTAAAATTGAACTGCAGATTCAGGAATCTAGTGCAATTGTACGCTCAACTTTCAACGCTTATATTTCAGCTTATTTTGGGTGGTATGCCACAGGGATCTGTGCTGTCACCTTTTTTGTTCTCCCCTTTTTGTACTTGATATGCCGGAACGGAAACGCAGAAAGCTAGCTAAGTTAATTACATTAAATTAATGTCGGAAGAAAGCAAGCTTATATAACCGGTTCCCAACAAAATAGGCAACAAATACATTTTAACAGTGAAACAGTTCGTATTGTCTCTTCCAACTACTGGTTGAAGGTGCTTTCACAAGTTGTTCTGGGAATGCATTCCAGGAATTATAGTGTTCACGGCCTATCTTGAGTTCGCCACAGAACGAACACAGATAATCGATTGTACGTTTTTGGTAGCAGAGTGCCTTGTTCGTATACAAGATGGTTACAAAATCAATGGCGGCCGTCGATTAAAGCCGCCCCCTCCAGAAAGACGTAGCCGCTCATAAAATACTTGCAGGACTCAAGATACTCCACGCACACAATAATGGCTCTCTCAGTAAGGCAAGAGTGACCAACAGAGCTGCGGACTCAGGGTTTTTATCAATTTCATGCTGTTTCCTCTGGTTTAAATGACAATGAAACGTTGAAAAAACTGGTTGACAGGTAAAAGTCATTTCGCCAGAGAGACTTCGACGGGGCTTGATTAGTTCCCCTCTTAAATCGCCTACCGACAAAGGCTGTCAGATCAAGGCTTTTCAAACGTTCTTGATAAGGTAACCCCTTGAGCAAATTCTGGTGACGGCTCGTTGAACCTGTTCCAGGGTAATTAATATCACTAATGTGATGGGGTGACCGGGCGTGCACGCAGTATTCAAGCTGTATTAGCCGATGACGTGAATTTAGGGACCACTCTGAATTTCCCAGATAGGACGGAGTTAAAAAAAAAACAGTGGGGGGAGGGAGAAGGCTACAAATTTGTTCACTAGCCGTCAAGGAGGAGTCAGAATTTTTCAGAGGCTTCAAAAGCGGAGGGGGGAGGGGGATAATTTTTCAATAATTTTTGGTAATTCACGTTCTCCAATACCCAAAATTGCTCTTTTCAGAATCATCTTGGGAAAACTTCATCAGCAACACTAAATTGCTTCAGCTTTCGGGGCTAACCCGCGGAATTACGTTAATAATACAATTTGAAAATGTCTGTTTATTATGATGAGAGATATTTTCCCAATCAGGTGTATGTATTCCTTGCTCAAATTTCTGCAACATGTGGTCGTAGCAGCAGCATACGTAGCAACAGGCCTGCTTGACTACTTAAAGCAAGTGCCAAGGTTGTGTTCGCTTTGTTGAATCTAGTGGTGAAAACCGTTTATCTCTATCTGGTAACGTTCCATAGATAATGGGCTCACTTGTCAGCCACTTCCGGTCAATTGTGGGCCACTTCCGTTTCATACTTTTGTTTTTTTTATTCATTTTATTTATTTCAACTATTTTTTGGCCGCTGAATCTAATGGTCAAAACCGTTTGTCTCTATCCGGTACCGTTCTATATATATATAATGCGTTCACTTGTTGGCCACTTCCGATCTCTTGTGTGCCACTTCCGCTTCATACTTCCTGTTTATTTTTTATTCATTTTAACTAATTTTTGTACGCTGAATCTAATGACGAAAATCACGTTTCTATTTGATGCCGTTTCATAGATAATGGGCTCACTCGTCGGCCACTTCCGGTGGGCTACTTCCGTTTTTTTATTATTAATTTTAACTAATTTTTAACAGAACCTAATGGTTAAAAACGGTTTATCTCTATGTGGTACTGTTCCAGAATTGAAAAATGGCGACGGGCGGAAGAAGTTGCTATATAGTCTTCTCATTCTTTTCGGCTGTACAGAAGGCTAAAAACATAATTTAACATAAGTTTACCAAATTCGACCACAGATATATATATAGTTCTGCAGCTACGGCGTTTCTGCAAGATTGGTGATTTTCGGACAAATATTCTCAAATCTCGCAACAATTTCCCCTTAGCCACAATCTTTTCACTCGGACACGAGCGGACCAAGGCCACACGGCTTTATTCAGCAAGATGATTTTCAGTTGTACGCATTCTCACGTCACGTTTCTTTTCAAACGAATGTTGAACTTCGAATTGTCGTTTAACATTTCATGTAAAAAAAAAAAAAACATTCAGTTTTGTCACTTGGTTTGTTGGCTAATGGCGGTCCCCCTTCCATTATAACTTCACAATTTTCTGATTCCCAACGTCTAACGAGTTTTCCCAACGCCCACAGCCCAAAGGGGTTGTCTTCTGACCTCAACTCAAATAACTACAGAATTGCCGAAGGGTTTTTCCTCATCATGCCCAGATATTATTGATTGATCACTTTGTACGAAATCTTGAATAACCAAGCCAAAAGTCAACCATACAGCGGCGTCAAGACTGGTGAGCGATTAAACACCAAGGAACATGGACCACCACTTTCTGGTATAGGATTTAATGTAGTAAATAATCTCCCGATCTGTTGCTAGTTTGGATATTCGTTCTTCGGAAAACTCCGAAGCACCCCTCGTTTTAGAATGTCTTGCTAAATGAAGATTTGGAAAATGGAAGCATTGGAACGAAGTATGTTGAAAAAGAGA
>JAHWFP010190218.1:0-33247 GCA_023313725.1 Lithobius niger | reverse complement strand
ACAAGTTGGACTAAAGACAAACCACCATAGATGAATTGATTTTTTTTAAAAATAATATTACAAATCACAGCAATTAAATGATATCGGCGCTGTTGGCTTTCTTGTGAAGCGACTTTGATACACTCAGTCAAACTACTGTAAAAATCAAAAAGACGTTTGTGGCACGTATAAATTATTGTAAAGGTGTATTTTTAATAAGTTAAGAGTGTGATTCCATCCCAAACCTTATAAATTCTTGCTATAACTTAACAGCACATTGAAGAATGTGACTTTTACATTATGCACGAAAAGCTTTTCATTTTTGCAAGGCAGATTTTTTCCCCCATAGTGGTCACTGTATTCCAGCTGCTTTTTAGTTCCTGTATACATGAAGCATTTTTTTTCTGATGTAGTTTGGTGTTGCTGTTGTTATTAAAGGCCATTGCATTAGGCCGAATTTCATTCGAGGAACGAGGTCAACAGCGATTTGACGAAATGGTGAATCACGTGATCACCAAGACTGGCCAAAAACAGACCTAAAACTCTAATGCACCAATGTGACAACATGACATACAATAAGGTATGCATGTCAGATATATATATACACAGCGCCACGTCTTATTTATTTCTTCAGGAAATAAAAAAATGAGACACTGGGTGAAATTAATCACAACAGTGAAAGTGGCTCATAAATGTTACAAACATATTAGGTCCGATATTAATAACTAGGTCGCTCTTAATATTTCTGGTTTTTCCTCCAGTATTTTCACTTTTATAGCCTGAATGCTTTGAATGAGAGTGCACCACTCTAAAAAATATGGACGACTTCCCCCTTTAAAAAATTGTAGCCTGACTGTGTTGTTTTATAAAATTGCGAGGAATTTCGTTTTTGGCTATTGTTTCAGCATTACTACTATTAACTAAACAGTGAATATTTTTATTATCACAGCAGTTTGGAAATTTCTGTCTGGCATGACTCCCGCCTGAGTACTTGCCAATCACTAAGATGAAGAAGAGGAACAAACGTCCATTTCTAATAGTACCCTATACTCCATATGGCTGCAGAACTTAGAACAAAACACAGTTGTGACTTCTCTGTAAGTTGAAACTTAACTTTTAACCTTTGCCTATTTTCCCCATATCCCATGGGAAACTTGCAGCTTTTATACAGCAGGGTTCGTATTCAACTGTAAACTTTAAATGTCAAGACTTTTCCACATTTTTCGAGAACTTGTAAGTAAAAACTTAAGACCACAACAATGAGACATTAATAATAAAAAGAATGTCAAATATGAAACCTTTATCAATACTGTGACAGTTGCCCCCCCCCCTCCATTAAACAAAACCACATACATACACTGACGATGCAATCACTACAATTAGATTTCCTGTTAGTTTTGATTTTATTTCACCTAAACGTTTAGCTGATGTTCGACATGGAAAATAGAAAGATTTTTTTCATGGGAATTTAATGTATTTAATGCTATTTTGACGCACTCTTCCAGGCCTGGAATTTCATCTTTATTTTCCAGATCATTACCAGGTTTTGAAAGACCCGTACGAACCCTGTAGTTTATTATCATTACGTTGTAATTTACTATCTTTATTAGTAGTTAACTACTGATAGGATGTTTAATGTACTGCTGTTGTATTAATGGAGAACTTATATTAATATGTGACGAGATACAAGTGGTTTTGATAAAACCCCCATCTGTGCCCTATGGCAAATAGACGCAATTAACATTACGGTAACACAACACAGGTTTGACTGAATCAAACTGCAACAAGAGAATGCCACACAAGAAAGCCAACTTAGAATCAAGCACCTTTAGATGTTTATTAATACGTTTATGGTATTAACTGTGTGGACAGTCAACTGTACACATGTGAAGTTTGCTCTTTTGTTCTTTTTCTTTGGCAAATATCTACAAAAATTATTATTTTTTCATGTTGTTACTTATTCACACAAGATAGCCCTTTTCTTGTAGGTATAGAAAGTAGGCCTAAATGCCATTACAACATCAGATGGTTTTCTGTTTGTTTTTATACGATGGAGCTGCACAGTAGGACATTGCAATGGTTCAGACAATGGGACGGTAGCTAAACTATTCTATAAACATCTCAGATATGCATATATTAAATAATAAAATAGATAAAAAGTACTCCTTGCAGATAGAACGAACGTGTCAGTCCTCACATGAGCATGTGGCAACGTTGAAGTAAGGTATCACCAGTAACAGAAAAAAATCAAGTCTTATCGAGTTCATTGTGCTTTCAAGAATAAGCTTAACAACAAAATTAGCTAAGAGACCTTTATGAAATGGAATTAACATGTATTACTGTCAAGTCAAACGCAGCTGGATAGAAAAAACATCCCATAGATAGGTGTTCCCATAGATAGAAAATTACTGCTGTATTACTAGTGCCAACAATATTTAAATTGGAATGGTGAAATTGAAGTTTTTGTGCAAAGCATTTACTTTCTTGTCGTTCTGTTAAGAAGTGTTATAAGAATGAATCATTCTGAAATCATTCTTCAGTTTCAGTCCTTAGTGAAATTCATTTAGTTTTGCTTTTGAAACTGAATTATTCTATAAATAGTCCTTAAATACAGTAAAGAGAAGTATATGTGTCATTGTTGTGTCATTAAAGCTAATTCAAGTACACACATATGGGAAACTAGAATGAGTATTTAACTCCATAATTTCGCATTTACGACCAGCACGGTGCACCATCAATACTGATTCTAAGTTTTGACAAGAAGTCATGTATACAAGTAAGTGAGAGCTGCTCATTAATACACATTTAATGTCATGAAAATGGTACAGAATATGTTTTGGGTGTGTTTTAGCATTCATGATAAAAAAAATAAATAAACGAATGTAGAATATCTCTCAGTTACAGAGCAATGCTAACCTCCACAGCAAAATGTACTGTACACCATCGCTTTACTTATTCCCAGAGCTACAACTGCGTGTGTAACTTCCTAATTTATTTTACGGATTAACTTGTTTTCATGTAGGAGAATACGGTAACAGTCAGTTAAAGAGTAACTTACTGGCAGAAGCAGTAATGTCGTATTAAACAGCCAGTTAAAAATGTCTGTTATACCGGGAATAACTGACCTCCCTGAGAATTCCCGGTTACTGACTTTATTTGTCGCTTAGTTGTGAGGTCACCTTTTTTTTCTTAAAAAAAAATTGAACTTCAAACAATATTCTTGCCATACGAGCATAATCTGTTGCCTGGTGATACCATTTTCAACTAGAGCTTAATAATTATCAAGTACAAAAGTACAATATCATCAATGTACACAAACGTCTATAATACGTTCATTTCTTACGTATATATATAATATTATAATATATTCATATATAAACCTCTTATAAATAAAAATGAAAACCCGTATTTTGGTTCATTCAAACCACAGGAACTTTCTCAGGACATGGTCAATAAAGTACTTTACAAAATATGACACTTAAGAAATCAATAACTTAAAAAAACGGAATCTCTTGTAGAGAACTACTTTGAAACAAAATTCCTGAAGGTCATCAGAAGGAAACTATATATAATAAAACTAACATTCTGCAGTAAGTGAAGGAAGCAATTGTACTAAAATCTAACCAGTTTTTTTTTTATAACGGTGACAGAACTACCAATTTTAAAACACTAGACAGTTTTAAGAATTCCAAGTAACATGTAACATCAGGATCGTTCACATTTTAAGAAAAACTACAAACTATCAGGGTCTACGGTTCAGTTGAAACTTACGTCAAGAATCCAACGCAGAATGAATAGACCATTAATGTCACACTTGCAATTGCAGAAATAAATGCACGTGTTGAAATTACACCTATCACAAAAGTATTTACCGAGTGAGCTACTTAAGCCAAAATACAAATTTTGAAAGAAATTCAACCTAATGTAACCCAAGAACAGTCTCTTAAAATAATGGTGGTACTGTGTTCAGTTTTTTTTCCCCCATATTACATGGTTAAACGAGTTTTTCATGGAAACTTGATCCGCAGAGTTAGTTGGATCGATATTCTTACAGAACTTTTTCAAAAGGCCTACCCTTAAATCACAGAGTAACAATGCCTGGGCATTTACGCCATTTTTGCGGCCTTTGGGGAGAGGGCACTACCATGGTTCTTAATACGGAAAATACGGAAACCGAGGAAATAAAACCCCCCGACTCAATATGTCCGTCTATTCAAGGAAACAACTACCACGTTCTGTACAAGTGCAGGATCAGTGTAAAGCAGCGACAACACCACCATACTGGTGACAAAGCTGGCATCTGGAGCCGGTCGTTTTGGTTACCGGCAAGTGGCACTGCATGTATGCAACCACCAGTCTTTAATCAAACCGATGCTACAAGAAATTTCTTAGGGCTAAATAAACTTTGTTTTACCAACCCCTTACACTGCAGAATACATACTAAGGTTACAAATTGGAAAGAAAGTAGTCCCACTTCCTGAAAATTGTAGCGGCTGCCAACAAATCCAAAAAACTGAACATTTTAAGTCCAAAAAAGGCTATTGACAAAATAGGCTACCGTTTTTACCTCGACGTGTCCCTTGCAGCTATCTCAACAACCTGCTCCAGATGCTAGCCTTGTAGCCAGTACAGCAATACTGTTACTGTTCCATAAGGCTGACTATGCATAAGAACAAGTGGGAAATTCGGAGGCAGGGCTAGCAACATTTCACATGGGTCTGGGCCAAACCACAAAATTTTAGAATGTTTAACATGAGTTTTGGCATAGCCATGAATGGTAACTTGGTGATATACGATAACAGATGAGTGTTAATTTTTCTTAAGCCTTCGAAAAGAGTAAGCTCCGATTGCTGAGCCTATAATTACTTCTGACAAGATGAAAAAATAAACAAAACTGCACTGAAGAATGATGGAAAAACATCTTCCAGGAATACTGTCTACTCAAAGGGTTGTAGCGAGCGTTAACCACTGCTGTGTACTGAGCTGTGAAATAGACAATGCCTTGAGAAAAACAATTCAAAGTATATTCAACAATTTTTCTTCCGTGTACCGCAAGTTCATATTTCACTTTAAAAAAAAAACATTGTCACTCTTCTTTGTGCTGCGAACTTTGAAATTCATCCATAGAAAGAAATTGATTTACTTTTTTACAGAATTGATTTACAAAATCTTGTACTCCTCTCACAATGGGAAATGCCACGAGAGGAGAGACAACAAGGATGCTGTGGAAGGTGGAGAAAAAAGAAATTAACAATTCCCTAATCAGAATGACATCATTGTATAGGAATAGACAGAGGTATCCTATATAGGGTTCAACACTCTCATGTGTTGGGTGCAGCCTGGAACTTGGGACTTGGGCCTGGGTTTGAGTTAGCGTCAGAAGATACACACAGTTCAAAATAACTGTTTAAAAAACACTATAGAACATAAATTATTACTGTAAATCACCTACTAACATCTCTGGCAAAGCTACAGTCCGCCCCTCTTAGATGCTTTCAGGTCAGAAATCGTGAAATCGTCTGTTAGATCATAAATTTTCTGCTAGAAATTTACTGAAAGCTACAGGCATTCAAAGAAATCACTGTTTTGTCCCCTTAAAAATCGTGGTTTTTCTTCACCAAATTTAACTAAAAGCTTCGTACATAAAAGAAAACGAAATAAACTTAAATTCTTTCACAAATGGAACAAGGTATCATGTTAATGCCGGACTAAACCCAGACCACGTACTTAAATCATCGCATAAACACCAAGTTTTTCACAATGGACTTAGGCCTGGACAGAAGTAAGATTCGAAAAATGAATTATAACTTTTGTTACGGGGGGGGGGGCCCCTGTGGGTGATGGATTAATTATAACAACTCATGTGCATTTAATAGGCGATTTACAGTATCGCTAGTAAAATCACTCTGATTATACAAAAAAAAACAATCAATATTGGACCCACTGGGTTTTAATTTTGAAAACCTTTTAAACCTTCAGCTTTGACTATATTCAGCTCAGGCTATTAGGAAGGGCAGAGCATTGTGTTGTTATGCAAGTGGTTGAAGATGTTCTTCTGAGTCTAAAGAATTAAAGACCTTCAACATTAAAACTCATGTCGCTCCAGGATTCTTTTGTTCGTTTTTATAAGCAACGCAATGCTCGCCATTTTGTTCTACATTTCCATTGTTTTATGTGGTGTAAAATTTTTTAACACTTTTGTGACAGCATATAATTATAAAAAACAACAGTCCCAATCATCAGAGCTAGCACTGCAGCACATTTAACAAAAGTACAATTTTTTACCAGTATTGAAACCTACCTCAGGATGGGCTGAAGAGACTGAAAACAACTCAAAAAGCCAAAAGTAAATTAAACAAAACATAGAAACTCGTCAAAGCAACGACCTTCTTCGTTGGCGATTTTGTGTACTACGTCATTATGCTGGGAAAATTTTTTCTTGAAGTGAAAAACTAAACTCGATTTTTCATATTCAGGTCTGAAGAAAAGTATGCTGTATAGGGATAACATGGCGTGATTTTAATTGTTTCTAACGAAAATGGTTTATCATCAAAACAATACTGGTTGATTACCCATAGGCTTGCTTTCTCCAGTCCAGCGAAATGAATCAAACATAAACCAAACCTAGGGGGGTAGCCACTAGCCAGTAGCAAGTTTTAAAAGGAAATTGCTTTTGTTAGAAAACAAATTAGAATCTACCGTTTTGTTGATAAAGTTTACACAAAACTAACCATTTGTACTTAAAGGCAAAGTCCCTTTTCTTAAATTTTCGAGAAAAATCATTCTTCTTCAGAAGCCGTAAAACAACAAATGAAAAACAGTCACTTCATGTCAATTATCAAACGGGATTCTCGACATGTAGCGATTGTTTCCCATGCGTTACTGTAAGACTTCTGCAGAAGAGGAACGACTTTTCCTCGCAAATTCAAGAAATAGGACTGTGCTTTTAGTACAAATGGTGATTTTTGCGTGAACTTAATATCGATAACATCTGTACACAATCACTGTTATTGCCGGATTATTGTTATTGCCGGATATCGGTATGTCAAGAATCAACTGTATTATCCCATATTACTGTGTTGAAGGGCCTTCTGACCAGGCATCATGGGAACAAAGTTTCCTTCAACACAGGTTCTTATCCTGCTCACAAATTAAACCTCCAACATCGTATTATCCCCGTATGAAAACAAAGCCTTGAACACCATTTTGCCAGAATCAAATATGAAAAGTCGGATTAAGTTTATTTTTGTTTCCGGTACCAATGTTCCCCAGCCAAATGACATAGTTGACAAAATGGCTGATGGATAAGGTCGTTGCTCTGATGAGTTCCCATATTTTTTTAATTGCCTTTGCCATTTTTTTTTAATGGTAAGAAAATGTTGTTGTTTTGTTCTTGTTTCTACCTCTTTATCCTGTATTGAGGTAGGCTAGTTCCCTACATTGACTAAAAATGTTACTTTTTATTAAAAACCCTGCAGTGTTACCTCTGACGAGCGGGACTATACGATGTTTTTAATCTCACACCTGCATTTAGATTCAACATTGGTATCAATCATGAAAACCTCGCTACGATTGTAAACTTTTTGACTCCACAGCAAGGCTTGCTTCACTCGATTCTCATATGAACACTATTGTATATTGCAAATGAGACGACAGCCAACAATACCAAGTGATTCATATAAACACAAATTAATCTTATGATACAATACAGTGAATTTACTAAACCTTCATTGGTAGTTACACGTAAAATATGATAACACTACAATTACTTGATTTGTCACCTGTCAAGCAATGGGGTGCTAGTAACCAGGAAGTCTTTGTGTTTTGTCTCTGTGTCTTGGTACAAGGCGCACCATTTTGATTCACGACCGCACAATTTCTTCTGCATTAGTAATACTTAAAAAAACACTCTTAAAACTGTGATAGTAGTTACTCAACAGGAATAATCCTTGCCAGAATAACAGAATTTGTCAGTAAAAAAAAAGAAGACAAATGCATGACAGGCTTTGGAATTTGCAAATTTTGTTAAGAAACTATCAAACACATTGGATGTGAAGAAGAATGTCTTTTAACTGAAGGACAAATATCCTTCTGAGGAGCAACAGTAATTACTAAACTTCTCTCTGCAATCCCTTATGTCTCAAAACAACTTGGCTCATCGCTTTTAGCAACTATAATTGGGGTGAGAGGCAAGCAGGTACACGTTCTATCCCTCCTAAGCTACGAAAAAATTCATAAAGTATCGCATGTACATAAAATGCTAATGACAAACAATAGACAACACTGGTCGAAGTAATGGTGACACAATAGCCAACATTTACTGAAATCATCAACATAATTTTCAAAACACAATCAGAATTATTATTTTCTGCTAACTGCCAAAGATTCTACTAAAAATGTAGATCGAGTAAAAAAAACAGTCTTTTTCAACACTGCAACTAATTTACTCGTGCCCTACAGCAACTTGCAACTGCTTCCTAGTAAATTTCAGATTCCTCACCAGTTAGCTACACTGTGTGCTGTTGTCTATCTTTTTTTGCAGCGGGAATGGTGGGGCTGCACAGTCTTCTCTGCTAGTAAGTGAATTTTCAAAAACTACTGAGGCCCAGTAAGGCCCTAATAAACAGACAAGAAAAATCCCTAAAAGGAAGGTCCTTGGTGACAAGGGCAGCAAATCATGAAGCCTATTGGTGACAAGAATATCAATTTTGTTTAAGATCATAGGGGGAAGAGCTAAGGCAATGAGACAAATCTTCCTTTTGACCAGTTGTGCTGGGGTTACAAATTAAAAAAAATTAATGTATGCGGGTTTTGAATTAAGTATTCTGTTATAGCAGTCGGGAAGTTCTTTTGAGTTTGTTTATGTTATCTTTCAAGGAAAATAAGGAATTCTGCATTGTAGTTATTTTCAATTTTCATTTTAGCATGTAGTTTAAAAGTTTTAATAAAATAAACTGATAAATAGTGGGGTGTCTTCGCCCTCCCCTCGACCAAAGGATTGACCCTATGCTTGATACATACAATGTAACATTGTTCCTTTACTCTGACGAGCCAAATGTTTGAAATCAACCGGCACTGACTATGAAAATGCATTTGTACATAATTTTTAGACACGAATCATAGTGAATAACACTACACAACAGCACCGAGTTTTTCCCCGACTCGAATTCAATAAAGAATTAAGAGAACGTTCAAATATTTAAAATTCTCATTTTGTGCAGCCTTAAATCTGCTGCTTGAGATTGAGGCAGCGTTATCGTTTTTGTGCATTCCCCTATTTTAGACACAGGACTTCCAAGAAACTGGCTGACAGAAATAAATGAACACATATCCTGGTACACACAATTATTATAATACACGAGATCAAAAATTGTCGGTTCTGACTTAAATCCCTTCACGAGGGTTGTTCCGTTCCAACCTTATTCGGAAACCATTCACAAAATGGCTTCATTTTGATTGACTGCTGTATACTTGAAGTAACATTTTGTGTGGAATACTCCACTCACCTGTAAGTCTTTGTCATGTAATTTCATACAGTACTAAACTACTTATATTACTTATCAGTCAAAACATTTAAGGAACTATTTTTTTTCAGGAATTTCTGAACATGAGGTAGACCACACCTACGTTTCAGACATCACATTTCTTCACACGTGAGCAGTACGAGCAATGTGCAAAAAGAATGCAACTTTATCTTGGCTGTCTTGGCCACACATGTTGCACTTGAAGGGGTCTTTGTAACCGTGGTACCCCATGTGCATGGTATACATAATACAGTCTCGGAATGAAATATCGCAATACTGGCATTCGTACGCATCTCTCCACAGGATGTTCTTCTGCGAGTGAAATTTCTTCCCAATTTCATGGCCATTTTCGTTACCATTTTCTAAGCATGGAGAAAACTTTGGCATGGGACGAAGCATCGCCATGTTTTCTGGGTCCCGCGGAACATCAGGACGTACCAGTCCCACTACTTTGTCTGGAAAACGTTCTGCTTCAGGGGAAGGAGACATGTGGCCATTGGTATCACTGCCATTACTGTCTTCGTCGTGAGTTGGTGGTGGACTTTGTCTTCCTTGTTGAAGCCTCAAGCAAATGCGATCAAGACGTACAGCACGACCTTTGCGGCGGTGTTTTGGAGGTGAAGGCTCTACTTCGGGTTCTAACAAGGGTGGTGTACGAGACTTTGCATTACCCTGAAGATGAGACTGCGGTGAAGAAAGTGGAGAATGTGGGTATGGCTGAGGACTTGGTTGTAGAAGCGATGGATGTGGTGGCGAGAGGGATTGTGGACGAGTTTGTGGCTGCACTTGAATCTGATTTGTCACAATCTGAGATGGAGGAGCAGAAAGCGGAGCAGGAGGTGGTGGTGATTTAAGGAGAGGGCTTCGGCTGTTCTTATTATTGTTGTTATTATTAGTCAACTGCTGATGTTGTTGTGGAAGTACCATAGCCTGAATATGCTGGTGGGGTTGTAGTTGAGGAGACAGAAGAGGGGAGAGCTGTGAATGTGCATGAGATGTTTTGATTCCACTTTCGCGAGAATTGCTTAAGTCCAGAGGAGCTGATCCATCTTTGTTTGGTTGAAGATGGTGTTGCTGCTGCTGTTGTTGCTGCACCTGCTGTTGGTGTTGCTGTAATTGCTGTTGTTGCTGCTGTTGTTGTTGTTGCTGTTGCTGCTGCTGCTGTTGATGCTGCTGCTGCAGCTGCAGCTGGTGTTGCAATTGTTGCTGTTGCTGCTTCTGGTGTTGGTGCTGTTCACTAAGATGGAGACCTAATGGTGTACCTTGTGGTAAAGGACGCCGCATATTTGCCATCATAGCAGGGCTAAAAATCACGGAACGCTGTGGTGGTCCTTCCATTATGCGTACACCAGCATTTAAGTAGATATTTGGAGGAGGTGGGTCATGAGGACTGGAGTGTGGAGGGTGGGATGGGAGTGACGGATGGGATTGGGAGCCTTTTGGATCCACAAGTAGAGCATCAGAAGAGATGCCATACAGTTTACACAAGTCTTGGTTCTCAGATGCTGCGTGTAGCAGTAAATGGCGGGAATATACTTCACGAGCCGGAGTCATGAACTCGCATAGGCTGCATTTTAATGCTCCGTCATGTGGATTAGGCTCTTGGTTGGAATCATGAAGACCATTGAGCATAGGTGGATAAAGGAAAGGTAAGGGGATAGGTAGAGATGGAAATCCAGGTGGTGGACCATGATCTTCTGGACTGCCATGGCCTCCTTTCTTTGAACGAGGACCACGCCGTGTTCCATACACATCTATCAATGGGGGAAAGGTGGTGGATCCATCCACGTTGAGCACGGTAGAGGGCTTGTGGGCGTACTTGCGCAGGTGAAGCTTGAGGGAGTGGCAGTACTTGGTCGCGTACGAGCAGTCGGCGCAGCGGTACTGGTACACGTTCGAGTGAGACTTCATGTGCGAATTGAGCATAGACTTGTTGACGCACGAGTAGCTGCACTTATTACATTTGAAAGGCTTGGAGCCATAGTGGTTGCGCAAGTGATACTCAAGATGATGCTTGTATTCCGTTACAAATGGGCAACGAGGACATGTGAGAAGCTTCTCAGCACGAATGTGCGTCTTATTGTGCGCCCAAAAGTCTGCTTTCGTGGTTGCAACAAAACTGCACTGCTTGCACCGGTACGTCTTTACCTTGCCCTGCGCCGTGACTCGTGGAACATGATGCGATTCTCCGACCCCGTTTTCTGCCTTTATTTCCTTGAGATGACACTTGAGGCACGGATCATCATTGCAGTTCATATCAAAATCCTTCTGCATCCTTCCAATCGTATGATCAGGAATGTCACCACCTCCACCACATCCATCGTCATCGTTATCGTCATCTTCTTCCTCATCCAAAGTAGTTTCGGGCAAGAGTGCACTGTGGTCACTTTCACCATTTGAGGAACCTTCCGAGCCATCACCATCACAGTCGGGTTTCGTAGCACCATCAGTAGGAAGCGCTGGGGAACTATGAGGAAGCTCTGTTGGGGATCCATTAGCCTCGCGTGCCTCAGATCCTCTGCAGTAGCCACCGCCTACACCATTACCGCTACTAGAATTAGTTTCTCGGCCTGTGTGATCTGGTTTTTCCATCTCGGCCTTAAGCCGATTTTCAAGCTCCATGGCAACACTGAGAGTAGCTTCAAAGCCAATAGGCGATGGTCCATCAGAAGGCTGCAAATGGGCACTGGAGGAGAGGCCAGTGGAGAGGCCAGCACTAGAATTGGTCATCGTGGCAAACATATCTGCCAAGGCCCTCTTCAAGTCCAGCGAATCACGCAAAGATGTCTGCAAATAGAAAAAAAGAAAAAGTCGCATGAGATAAAAGAATTTTACGCGAAAACTTTTAGCAAACAAATAAAAAGTTCCTTGGGAGACAAAAAATAATTCCTGCATTGCAGTGTTTTGTCTCACAAGATTTTGCAAAAATCTCACACAGTCTTACGCAAATGGAACTCTACTCCATGTGGTCAAAGGGATTCGCCGTCTCGTCACTCGCGCGCCTCATGGATACAGAGTACTATACATATAATGAAAGGGGTGAAACAAGCCAGAGTTATATCGTGGAACAATCCATACCTGTTATTAAATTTTACAGTTACGCGCTATTATCATCACTGGAACTCGCGCTGAACGTCTTTGTCGATAACTTGTCTCACGTTCGAAGTCATTAGTTGTACCACTATGTTGTCCCGAGCGATCTGAGAAGCGTTTTAGCATCTAGGTAAAAGCTTCGGTATTACCGGTACCGAAAGTTGACTTGGATAACAAAAACTGAAAAACTTCTTAGCACACTGTGGACAACAGCCATAGTGGTCTAAATGATGAAGTAGAACATGAGACAACAATAAAGACGTTCAGCACGAGTTTCAGTGATCATAACAGTGATTACAGAAAGAAAAAAAAACAGATTGTTCTTCGATATGATTTCTGGCTGATTTCATCCCTTTGAGTATATGTGTAATAAATACTCTGTATCCATGTATCCATACGGCATGCGAGCGACGAGACGACAAGTCTCTGTGCATTTGGTTAAAGATACGTATTCAAGCATTCAAAGGTCAACATTCAAACATGTATTTGTTAAAAACTAGGCTGATACGTGTCTCATGTATAAATATGAGATGAGTCACTGTTCAGTCTTCTCAGTTCTCAGTGCTATTCGCTCAGTTCTCAGCGAATTTTCGACTGCTTTTACTATCAGTTTCTTCAGGCTATGGTCTGGAGAATTACTCAAAATTCCACTCCTCTCCTTCTAATGAACTTCCAACAAAGTATTCGTTGGAAGGAGAGGAGTGGAAGTTCGAGTGGTTCTCCAGACCATCGACTGAAGAAAGTGATAGTAAAAACCGTCGAAAATTCGCCAGTTTTAAGAATTGAAACTTGGACTTTTGGGTTGAGCGTAAGTTGAACTTTTTATCATAGGCGATTGTTTTTTTTTTACAAGGCCTAATTCGTAATTGCAGATTTTATGAGGAGGGAGGCTGGTTTTCTAAAGGCAAATATGTTCGTTCTACACCTTTACATCAGTTTCTTCAAGGTTTATTATCAATAAACCAGGTCAACTAACTGTCTCTACCCTTATTCGGTACCAGTACGGACTCACGTTTTCATCTGCATCATATGTATCATTTACTGGTATTCGTTCGAGAATTTGGTCGAAGCATTCGGCCGAATAATTCGGCATTTTTCCCATTAGGACATTATTTGGTAAATTACCAAATAATTTGGTATTAGGCCGAACCCATTAACTGTTCGGTACCATGGCCGCTAAAAGTTAATAAAGTGGTTCTCAGGAGCACACGCATGGGTTTTTTTCTTGGCGCATGGAACTTTTTTTTATGTCATAGTCGAAAAAAAAATCCGATCACACATCAATGCTTTCACCAAAAACTTCCTTGAGATGACCATATCAGCCTGCTGCTCTATTCGCATGATCACCTCGAAACGAATCTCAGTTCAGAGACGTGTCATTAGTAAAAAATCTATCTAAAAAAAAACTTGTATCCGGTGTGGAACAGTTATTTTCTGATCGTGACTGTCCCCGACATAAAACCGTAGATTTTGTATTCTACAACAAAATGTAAGCTCTTGGAATGTTTTGTTTGGTAAAAAAAAAAAAAGCACAGCGTCATTTTTTTTAGTACCATTCCTGAGAACTATTAATTAATTTCCAGCGGCCTATTTGGTTGTACGTTCGCTATTCGGCAAATTTCATGTTTGGTGCGCCCCTAGACCTACTGTTCGCACGGTAGCAAAGATTTTTTTGCATGAGTGATTGGTTTTTCTCAATGTTACATTGTTTCGCTTAGGGACAGAAACGTGCACCACTCGATACACAATAAAAAATAACGGATGGCGACTGAAAAAAACATTCTTTAGCATCGCAGGTGTTGGACGAAAAAAGTGGCTGTAAGAGGACAGCCGTCGGGGAGGTGGTTGGAGGGCGAAGTAAAGTGACCAACCAAACAACCGATGGACCCCAACCGGTCATCCTGGGCGAGCGGGTGTTTCAGCCGATGACCCAGTTGTGATTACAAGCGCCATTAGAGCTAATGTTTTTGCAAGGCAACGTGTCCGGCGATCATGTCCAAACCAGGGTCCCGAAATGACCATTGTGGCCAGTTCATTGGCGATGGGGGTGGGTGGACGTAAAGAGGAGGAGGGGGAGGGTAGGGTGGAATTGGTTGGCCTATTCAATTTGGATCAGAACTGCAGCGCTCATTGATCGGCAGCTCTACGCTTTATGAGCCACTGTCCACCCCCACAGGCCGGAGCGACTAATGGCCGTCCATAAAATCATGGCTGACCCGAGGGGGTGTTTTCTCCCGTTCTTTCGGAGGTCCCCAACCACTACAACACACTACGCTACAAAACCCGGAATGCGCTTCTTGGCCCGTTGACGAAAAATCCCGTGGCGGTGCCGTACCCACCACTGATGTAGACTAGTTAAACCAAAGCCGTGGGGTAACGTAAACAATGGAGGGTTGGGAATGGCGCGTTAGAACGTAAATCTAGTCCATAAACCGGAACTCGTCGAATCTTCTAGAAAGTAACTTCTTGGCACTTAAGGGTTGCTATAGCCCAGAATGTAGAACGCCAAAGTTTTCCCACCTAACAAACTCGTGTACGGACTCAAATGAGCAATCCAGTAGTGACATTTGCTGCCATATTGGCACCAGTATGGGTTTTGGAGGGCATAACTACAAGGTGCACTACATAAAAATGGAGGCAAAAACAACGGAAGAGCGGATTTCTTAGGCTTAAAATAACGTTGTTTTATCCAACAACAAAAATCGCACGTTTTAAGTCTAAGAAATCACTCTTCACAGCATTGGCTTCAGTATGACGCCCTTCTGTTTCTCTCTGCCGTGCCCCTTGCAGCTAACCCATTAAAGCTCCAGCATAGAGTTATATACAATAATACTACGTCGTGTCACTGCTCTATAGGGGCCTGCCTCGACCCATCGTTCACCAGATGCTCTGTTTTCGTAATAATACGTGCAACGCAAATTTTTATTGGCTGTTACAAAAAAATGTATTGGTAGCGTAGAACACGGATTAGACCATGAACTGATTACACACTCCCTACTTGAAGTAACTAGGATGAATTTTCAACTATTGTTACAGAATTGTTTTTTTTTTTCACCAAAGACTAACGAAGAATTAATGCGAAAATAAACGAAAAACTTAATTCCACAATGAAAGTGACGATTTTGACTACAAATATCATGCTCGTCCGACTTGATTTGGATGGAATCTTTCCTTTACTATATTAGTTTCTATTAGCAAACAAAAACGAGTTGGTTTAATGTTTGGGGTAGAGTTTAACTGTACCGAAGTCACAACAGAATGAGGGAACAGGTGAACTCCTACTGTATGTATTTGATACAGTAATGTTACTGAAGTGTTTAGTCCACTTGAAACTTTCACCTGCAGCCTTGCGGCATTCGGAACCATCACTTTGCTGCCCCGCGCCCAACCTCTGAACAGAAAAAAAAACACAGTACTGGTGTGGAAAGAAACAGTCACGTTAGCACTAATGCAATGAATCTTATTTGTTGTGGTAAAATGCCAAGATCCAAAACCACAACTTTTCTTACCTCTCCATGCTTCCCAGATTCACCCGGCACCGCTATTCAATACATAAAAGGTAACGCAACGAAAGCACAACAGATTAATTAAATACACGCAAACCTAGTTACGTTGCCCAGACTCGACGGATTTGTAGCACAAGGAAAATCCGTTTTTGACAGGCCGAGCGAGCGAAGAAAAACTAGGTCGAATACTTGACTAATGGATATCGTGTGTATGTCTGTGTGTTTGAACGATTTCATGACAAGGGAGCTGTAGGATTTTTTTTTGTAGTGGTGGTAAAGTTGCCCGAACCATAAGGCTAGTGGTCCCGAGCACTACGTGAACAACAATGCATTTGTCGCACTGTACTATAATGAAAGTTCTTTTAATGCAAAGAATGCGTAAAATAATTATAAAATTAATAAAATACAAATTAAAAAAAAAACTATTACTGCCAATTTCATACGTTTTGAAACAACGTGGTCGTTCTTTTTATCACTTTTAAATCAAATTTCGCGCGTGGCGGCAGAGTATCAGATGCGTTCGTAAAACAAACGGTGCGGGACTCTTTGAAGAGCACTGGGCAAAAAAATCATATTCGTGGTACAAACGTCAGAAATCGTAGAGGTGAAGTGGTTGGGAAAATTACTCGGGAAATACATTTTACAACACAACGGAAAACATGTCTAACTTTAGCTTCAAAACTCAATTATATGTAGGCTCTTGTCTTCAAAACTCAAGCGACATCGCCCTAAAAGCTAGGTGCGCAGGCTTCACTGCCGTACACTCTTAATCAATATATGTATGTAGGCTATATGCCTGGTTAGGTCCCATTTCAGAATGCGTACTGCAAGTTCCAGCAAAACTAATAGGAGTTGGCCACTACACGGAAACACGACAGTGCGTAACCAATTTATTATCTGACCAGCTCGACCACCACCAATTCGGGTCGGGTAGTGGGTGGGGGGTTAAATGGCTGTTAATTCGTTCATGGAACTGTCATAATTTTGTCAACGTGATGTTTGATTAGAATAGGAGTTTCGTCACACCGTTCCGATAAATATTAGCGTTGCTGACGAGCGAGGAATGACGTTGGCCTCCATTTGCTCAACAGGGCATGCGCGTCAACGACCAGGGGGCTCTCAGCGGCACGACGGGAGGGAAAAGAGAAGTGTTCGGGGGGGGGGGGAGTCCACAAAGCAGCTGGCGTTGTGTACGATAGGATCACTGAAGAGAACGTGTGGAGATCGAGAAAGTTTCGTTTAACGTTCAGCTCGTTCTTAACATTTTAAATAATTGTGAAAACTGGGAATTTTCCGTGCACGAAAAAGGGAAATTAGTCGAATTAGATTCTTTTCAGCTGTTGAGGTTATCTCCCGACGGGGAGGGACACAAATTTTAATAAGATGAAAAAGTAAACGGTAAAAAAAAAAACGGCAATTAAAAGTGACGTAAGAGTTACCACTCAAATCTTAATACTATTTTAAAGGCAGAGTTAGCATTTTACTACAATCTAATGTTAACATCTTAATTTTCTAGGGCTATGATGATAAAAACTAGTAATGTTGTTGTTTTCACTTAAAGCAGCTGAACCCAAATCGGGGAGGGGAATTGTGTTTAAAATTAAATCTTTATGTAACAAAAGCACCGTTAAAAGGACATAAATCCTTCCGGTATATCGTGCGACCCGAAGAGATTGCAGTTGGCAACATTTACACTGGTTAGAGTTAATGTCGCCAAATCACCTCGCACGCATGAAAAAAACAGGAAAATGAATGTGTTGGCAACATTTACATACGTTTGAATTAATGTCGCAAAACTGAGTCATGCACGAAAGCCAACAGGGATGTATGTTCCTTTAAGTGCCGAGTACAGCGGTATAAAAACAAATATAGTACGTACCGCAGCGCAAGACAAGTGTTAACCTAACAACCCTACTTAATTTTTGTTTGCTTGTTTTGTATGCTTTGTGCCCGTTATCTGAACAGCGCGTTAATACATAACGGAGGAAACCGTTTTCATTTTTCAAGGTTTTCACGGTTACTTCTACGTCCTATGCACAGCAGACTCTAAATTACCTTTTAATCACCAGTATTTTTTCATAAGTAATTGTTGGCACCATTGTGTTTTATAGTTTGCGGTCGGAAACTAAATCGTCGTAAACGATGAGGAACATTATGTCCTCCCTTCCCCAATGGAGGAGGAAGCAAGAGCGCAGTTACCAACCAGTGGGAGACCACTTGCCCGGCTTCCCCTTCAGACAAAAATGGCTTGTACTGCACGGCGCCTCTCTCTTTCTGTCAACAGTTCAATCTAACGAGAGCATCGTTAACGGAAGAAATGGATTTGCATAACGAATTATTTCTAATAATTTATTTAATTTAAAGGGACACCCGGCCTGCCTTATAACATTCCGCGTGCCTTAGAACAGCTACGTGCAGATCGCCATCCGAGCTGCGCCAAGGTCGGCTGGGGTGGTAGCTGCGTTCCTTGCGTAGCCGCTGTCTCGGTTGGCTTTGGCAATAGTACACGAAACAGAATCAAGTTAAAGATTGTGTCGTCACAAACCGGAAAGATTCTCGTATTTTAACATCACAATTTATAATTTTCTAGGCTAGTGTCTTATAATTTTGCTTCGGCGATATATTGGAATAATTAATTTTATTTTTTACTGCTTTAGTCTTTTAGATTTTTTGATCTCATAGTAGTTACTAGCAAACGATTAAAACAAGTACTGCGCCCACACAGATAAAACTTCAAGGTTATTGTAAGCGCGCAAAGCATCATATACGTTCTGGAAGAACGTAAATAAAGTTCAGCAAAAACCAACTGAAAATCTCCTAGACGCCACATTTTAAAACGGTTTTTTTTTTAGCAAGGGATAGACTAACGGTAAGTAAATAGACCTTTGGGGCCGTACTTAATGTGGAGGATCGAGAAAAATGGCGCTGGGAGGTATATCCCTTTAATACCTAAGTTACTAAGTAAGTAAGAAGTTTATTACGACGGCTCGAAGTTCATGGTGAACTTGTGTGTGCCGTATAAGGCAGGTACAATATATGGCTCATGATAACAATAATATGGAGGCAAATATAGAACACATTATTTGTTGACAAGTACTATTTTGAACATAAATCCATAGTAGGAATCAGAAACAAAAATAAACACAATGTAACAGTTTAAGTACAAAACAAAACCAAAAAATAATAATAATAATAATCACTAAATGCACATTCCACATTTATGTATATATCTATGTAAATACTATATCTATTACGGCTTTAACCTTATTCCAAACAAAGTAAAATCACAAAATGTAAGGCAATTTCAAGGCTCCGGCAACAAAAGTTTCACTTTTCAGGGTTTTCCAAGCCCTGAATTATCGATTTTCAAATTTAGGTCTTTTCAAGGAATTGAAGTACATGTACGAATCCTATTTGAAGCTTGTTTGTTCAGAACTTGGCGACCATGCTTCCTGTTTACATACTAACTCAAAACTACGATATGGGGGGGGGGGGGGGAAAAAAAAAAAATCGTCACGAACTACGCAAAACAACGCACTAACAAGCTACAAACACCCAGAACAACAGACAGTTAACCCAAGTCAAAAGTACCAACAAACTCGTTTGAACTGCAATGATTGCAGGCCAAGATCACTCGTTATTGATACGGTGCTTTGTTCGGTAACATTTGTATTTCGTGATTTTTAGAGAATTGGAGCAAGACTGGCAGACTGGAGCGGGGGGGGGATCGTAAAATTTGTCGAGGGGGGGGTCTTGCCCCCCCCCCCCCCCGCCCTTGCCTACTGGGGATAAGGGACAAGGATGATTTTATTGTGTGCGCGATGTATCATGAGTTCTGCAAGTATTTTGTGAGCGGCTACGTCTTCCTGGATGGGGTGGCTTTAATCGATGGCCGCCATTGTTTTTGTAACCATCTTGGATACCAACAAGGCACTCTGCTACTGTAAACGTACAATCGATTATCTGTATTCGTTCTGCGGAGAACTAAAGATAGGCCGCGGACACTATAAAATCAGGCAAAAAATTGGTACATTCGTATAGTATAGAGCCGCAGCAAGTGACGTCATATTGGCTACGAGATAGCATCTGGGGGTATAGCTACAAGGGGCACTAGATTAAAATGAACGGCGTTTCTAGTCAAGACAGAGCTTTGAGAGCGGATTTTCTTACGCTTAAAAAAACGTTGTTTTCTCCAACAACAAAAATCGCGCGTTATAGGTTTAAGAAATCCAGTCTAATAGCATTGGTTTCAGTAAGATGACCTTCTTTTTTCCCTCCGGTGCCCCTTTCAGCTAACCCCGTTACTGGCTCCACCATAGAATTATATACAATAATATTACGTTATGTCACTGCTCTATTTTAGGGTTTGAAAAAGTACCCTCCTCCCTCTCTTTATAACCATTTCCACGGAGACTGTTTTTCCATCTTTCATCTATTTTCTTTACTGCTGCAGCGTCGTTCCCGTTTAGTATTTTGGCCTCCGTTGTTTAACTTAAGGCGGACACTGGTAATCAAGTATAGAGCAGTGACATTTGCCACCATATTGGCACCAGTATAGGTTTTGGAGGGCATAACTACAAGGTGCACTACATAAAAATGAGGGAAAAACAACGGAAGAGCGGATTTCTTAGGCTTAAAATAACGTTGTTTTCTCCAACAACAAAAATCGCGCGTTTTAGGTCTAAGAAATCGCTCTTAACAGCATCGGCTTCAGTATGACGCCCTTCTGTTTCTCTCTGAAGTGCCCCTTGCAGCTAACCCATTAAGGCTCCAGCGTAGAGTTTATATACAATAATACTACGTCATGTCACTGCTCTATAGGCCTAGATCGGTGACGTAAACGCACGCTAAACGTTAGGCCTAATAGACTCCTCCAGCTTGCAGGAGACGAAACTGTTCCAGATTAATTTTCGAACGCAGGAAAAAAATAATAGAACAGCACACAAGTGTCTGTATGTGCAAATTTCAGGCAATTTGGGGTAAACATAACGGTCTAAAATCCTTTGATTCAAAATGATGCATTGCCTGAAATGAATAGGTATTTTTTTTTTCAATTACTTAATGCACGATTAACTGAAACAAAACAAAAAAATTTCTCACACTCCCCACCATCCCCCCCCCAAACAAATTTTCTTACATCATTTTCGTCGATCGCATGGGCTTATAATTTCGTCACACACAAAAATGCGGAAATAGGCCTAAAGGCGGGGAAATGGCATCCCCAAAGTTACGAAGTAGGCCTACGTAAAGAAGGTCATAAAATGACGCATGTAATTGGGTTATTAGTTTATCCCTGTAGTAAGCAAAGTTAGTTTTGTCACGTTGGGGCATAAAAGCTGGTCACTATTCCAAAACGTGGGAGCTGGAAGTTTGAACGCCGGTATTGTATAGGAAAATGTTCAAAACTTCGGCGACAACAGGTGCATCAGCAACGTGTAGGTATAGAAACGTTCTATTTTAACTAGATCTCCCAAGGGGAGGGGGTTGAAACCTATTCCTTCAGCTACAACTTAAAGATATAGGCGTCACTAAGTCTTCAAGCTTCAGAAATTACATAAAAACATACTTATTTTTAAAAACTTACCACCAGTGCGGATAGTCAAACACATCAACAAGTGGACTGGGCTGGACCACCACCTCTACACAACACATGACGTCATTTCCGTTAAAAATAGTTCATGCGCAATTTTTTCAACAACTACGATTAATTTTCCATAGGGAAGCTAGTGATATTATTCAATGAGGTTACTTATTAACCGTTAAGGGATGATGTAGCCGAAGGAAAAGGGTGTCAAACGCTAAGGAAGCCATTTTCGTACTTTAGTATTAGCAGTCGTCGCAGATGTCCTATGTAAACCATAGGCCTACAATTTTTTTCAGATATTCTTGTCTTCCCCTAGTAACAATTTTTCCCCCTAAAGAAACTGAATTAGCAGAGAATTCTTTTAACTACAGTGTTTTAAAATTATTATTAGGCTAAAAGCTCACTTGTCAACCGTGTTGGTGGGGCAAATGACCATGATGAGTCCATGCATAAAATAAAATCAATAATCCTTGCTAATTAACAGGGTTTGCGCGATTGTTTTGCTATTCAAATAAAAACTATTACAGCTGAGGACATTTTATACGGAAATGTGCCCTACATTTTCCTATGGACAAGTCCCTTTCAAATGGCAAGGTACATACAGTATACAAAAAAAATTAACAGAACATGGAATTTAAATGTAGCAAAAACTACAAGTTTCAAATGAACACAGCACAACGGTAATAAAAATGATAAATTTCACACAAAATGCTGTCAAAAATGACAAATTCGTACAAAATCAAAGGTTAAAAATACCCAACCAATATTGGCATAAACAGCATAAAATGTGACAAATATTACAAATTTGATTAAAAAAAAAAAAGGTAAATGGCAAGTCAAGAAAAAACAATTCCAAAAGTGGCTGTTGTCACGGCTTAAACTGAAAAAAAAAATCACCAAAACGCTAGTAAAATGACAAGGTTCAGGAAAACCACCAGGAAAAAGAAAAATATCCTCAATTTTAATTAAAAACAAAAAATATCCGTCAGGTTGGTATTTAGTTTAACTGTTTATTTGTTTTTTTTTTTGTTAACCATTTTTTTAGTTTCAGTGTATTTAGATTTAGGCCCGTATTCTGAACGCTGACTAAAAACTCGTACTTGACTTGAAATGACGTCACACCTATTTAGTGCCAATTCACCACCAGAACTTCGTTCGGATACATTTGGAAGAAATCGGGTGGTGAATGGCACTTAATAGGTGTGACGTCATTTCAAGTCAAATGACGTCACACCTATTAAGTGCCATTCACCACCCGATTTCTTCAAAATGTATCCAAACGATGTTATGGTGGTGAATGACACTAAATAGGTGTGACGTCATTTCAAGTCACGTACGAGTTTTAGTTAGCGTTCAGAATACGGGCCTCAGTTTTATACGTCAAGTTTCGTTTGCGTTTTCGTTTCGTACGCGTCAAGTTTCGGTTTGTCCCTTACGACTCAGTTTCGCAACAATAGGTCAGACGTGCATGAAAATGTAGCAGACGCTTTTATTTTCCTGTAAGTATGTATGTGTTTTTCCGACGTACTAGCCGGTTTGGCTACATTCGCTCAAACGTGTGTGGTTGTTGCAAAAGCTATTTATGCGCAGGGAGAGAAAGTAGGGAGAGAGCATATCCCTTTAATTTATCCGAATAATGATTAAAACGATATCGAGCTAATGATGACCGACTATAGTTTTGACCTCTGAAAATCGATATCCGCAAAAGCCCTCGACCAATTTTCTTCATTTTCGAACTTAAAGGGATATACCTCCCAGCGCCATTTTTCGCTATCCTCACATCAAGTACGGCCCCAAAGGTCTATTTACTTACCGTTATTCAATTCCTTGGTAAAAATCCGTTTTAAAATATGGCGTCTAGGAGATTTTCTGTTGAATAATTGTTAACTTTATTTACTGTATTCTACACGTATATGATGCTTTGCGCGCTTACAATAATCATGACGTTTCATCTCTGTGTGGGCATATACTAATTTTCTAATAATTACCATGAAATCAAAAATCTAAAAGACTAATGCGGTAAAATTAAAATTAATTATTCTAATAGATCGCCGAAGCAAAATTATAAATTGTGATGTTAAAATACGAAAATCATTCCGGTTTGTGACGACACAATCTTTAACTGGAGGCTGTTGCGTGTACTATCCCAAAGCCAACCGAGACAGTAGCTACGTTCCTCGCTGCGAGGAACGCAACTACCATCCCAGCCGACCTTTGCTCTGGTAAATGCGCGGATGGCGATCTACGCGTAGCTGTTATAAGGCAGGCCGGGTGCTCTACAAAATAAGCATAGAATGCAGTTGCAAAAATTTCAAATAAATCAGACAACGGGTTTAAAGGTTATCGTGGAGACAGGAATGACAGACAGGCGCGGATCGCATCTTACCTAGGCTTTTCCAAGCGTTTCTTCCGGCTACTAACAACTCTCACATTGTTTTTGACTGCGCGCCAAGGGGTTTGACAAAGGTAGAAATCTCGTACAGCCAAGATTTAGATTTGTAAATCCGTTGCAAATCTTGTACAAATCTTGTAAATTTGTCAATCTTGGGTAAATCATCTAAATCTTGTGTAAATCATTCAAATCTTGTAAATATAATACAAATCTTGTAAACATAGTGTAAATCACGTAAATCTGGCACAAATCATTTAAATCTGTAAATCTTGTGCAAATCATCTAAATCTTGTGTAAATCATTCAAATTTTTTGTAATCATTAAAATCTGTAAATCTTTAAATCCCAGAAAATCCGCAAATCTGTGTAAATCTTTAAATCAACTGTAAATCCGTGTAAATCTTGAAAAACTTCATGTAAACCTTTAAATCTTACTTAATTTTTTTGTAAATCTTTAAATCCCAGAAAATCTGCAAATCTTCCATGTAAATCTTTCAGTAAATCTTCTGCAAATCTTCCATGTAAATCTTTGAGTAAATCTTCTGCATATCCGTGTAAATCTTTCAAAATTTCATGTAAATCATTAAATCTTACTTAAATCTTTAGTAAATCTTTAAATCCCATCAAATCCGTAAATCTTCGTAAATGGGTTGGCAGATTTATAGATTTGCAAATCTCGTATATACTGTTTTTTGTCTTTGACAAACCCCTCGCAACGTGCTGCTTTTCACGCAGAGCATTAGCACAGGGGTTAGTAGCCGCCACTACCGCCAGGGCGCCACGTAGGCTTGGAAAAGATAAGATGTGATATAGAGTTTAACTTTCTAATTTACGATAACAGGGTTCGTCCAAATTTTCTGGTTTGAATTTCTCTTGACTTTTCCGGGCTTTCCCTGACCAGATTTCCCTTACCTTTGGCGTCTTAATTGAACTACAACTAAACTTAATATAGTGCCTACATCAGCACAAGATTTTTTAAAATGATTTTAGGGCTACCGTTCCCAAATTTTCCTCCGATTTTCTGCTTAGTTTGGATTTTCCCTGACCTTATAATTTCACCGATTTTCCTTTTCCCTGACTTTTCCAGGTTTTCCTGGTCCCCTGTGAACCCTGGATATCGCCTTATTGCACGGATTCGCACCAAGCCTCACTAAATAGGAGGTCACGAGAAAGTAGTGAAACGACAAAAACCGAGTAAACTTCTACAAAGAGGAACAACACCGAAAATTTGTATATATAGACTATATATGAAAAAAATCAACACCTTTCTTAGAGCAAGCGTCTGATAAATGGAGAAGATGAAGAAACTGACAAACTGGATGCCTGAAAAGTGTATAATTCGGCAGTAAAGACTGAAAAAATTACAGAAAGCAAACAAACAAAAACCCGTTATTAACGCGAGCTGACAATCAGCATAAAAAAAAAGGGCCCAGTTTCGAGGCTGACCTCGACCACCCCTTGAATTTTCGGGAGAGAAAGACCCTGTTATGCCTCGTGCTCATGTCGATTGTGGCGTGTAAAAGATACCAACAATTTCCGATTGGAATTACCTAGCGAAATTGTCCCTCTCTCCTTCTAGCGCCGTGGCTTCGGCTGGGAGCGAGTCAAACCTCCCAGACTCAGCATTATGGACTGGCACCGCTCAACTTGTGATTTACTGTTAAAAAGAACATACATTCTGACTATATTCGAGCATCCTGCGCAAAATAGCTTTTGCAACATTTACATAGGTTAAGAGTGAATGTAGCAAAACCATTTCTCACGAGGAGAAAAATAGGAAAATAAATGCCTTTCCAACATTTACATGATGCGTCTGAATTCTAGTAATGTTACAAAACCGAGCTACACAGGAAAGCCAACCAAGAGGAATGCATCTTTAAGAGACGTTACAAAAGCAACGGTACAATACAAACAAACCGTTGTAACCCCGAATAAGTAGGCCATTACCTAAAAAAAAAAGAATAGTTTTCTACAAACACAGTTTTATCGTGGGGGGGGGAGGGGTAGTGGCAATCTTCACGTTCGGAGGTAAGGTAGTTGGAAAAAAATTTACGTTCGGACCGGTCCGGCTTACGTTTCATAATAAGTTTTCACTAGTTTCTTACTCCAGAGTTGCGTCGATTCATCAGATCGAGAACAGCAGCTAAGTTCGTTTTAAAGACCACAAATACGTGACGTCAGCGGGGCTCCTCCACTGAGTTAGCAAGTGACGTCAACAGCCGAAGACCGCGCATACGCAGAGTAGATAAAAATACGGAAATGCGAGAATCGATGATAAGGAGGAGTACCTGGTACCGACCTCGTTTGCTAACCTATAAAAGCTTGGGATCATATAGAAACCAAGCTTCAAAAACGACATTATAGGACGGGACCTGGTAGTCACGTCCCAGACGCCACACACGACGAACGAACATTTAAAGGCAGAAGGGAGGAAACAAAATGATCACTCCCTCAGGAAGATACGGAGCTGAATGGTTTCCCGTGACGTCATCCGATGGTCGCGCGCTATCGCTCAGGGGCGTCAGGTGTCATTTATTAATAGCATTAATGATTATTGAACGACAACATTTACCAGGGGGTCCGACGAGGGGCGCTTTTTGAGCTAAACCTCGAACGAGGAGGGTGAGGAAACGAAAAACCTCTTCTTGCCGATTGCCCTCTTATCGCATACCGATGCTTAGTTACGAGCAGGGCTGAGGGGGGAAAAAACAAGGTAAGAGCACGGATATTGTTTCAAGCATTTACCACTAAAATCAACGTTCAGCTACTGAGTGGCGTTACAGGCGTGTTTTAAGGAAGGCGAACACTGCAAGAATAGAGACTTCCTATATCACGGGATTTTAATTTTGCGAATAGGAATGAAGAGGTCCGACTTAAACCCACTGTGAATTCACTAACCTTACTTTCGTAGTTAAATAGTTTTTAGGAAACAAGGGCATGGCGTACAGATTCTAGGGGGAAAAAAACCTCGGGGAAAAAAAGCCCCGGAAAAAAAGCTGATGGAAATAAAAGCCCCGAAATAAAAAGCTGGTGGAAAAAAAGCCGTTGGAAAAAAAAAGCCCCGGAAAAAAAGGCCTCAGAAAAAAAAGCTGATGGAAAAAAAAGTCCTTCCCCAGTTACGGAATTTGAAGAAAATATATGATAAAAAAAAAACTAAGGAAAACACAAACTCAAAAAATGCTGCGTACATACTTTAATTTAGCATTTTAAATAAAATTTCAATCAAGATATACAGTACTGATGACCACTAGCCACCTAAACGGAGTTACGTTTCAGAAATTTCTTTTATGGAATGTACTTTTATAGAACTTGCTGCAAGAGGAACTGACAGCAAGCAGTTTTTACTCAGCAACTTGAGGTCGAATTTTAAATTGAATATTTTAAGATCAAGTGGGGCAGATGGTCAGTGACGAGTTTTACCATAATTATTGTTTGTGCAGCTTGTGCGGAAGTTAATTAAAATTCTGTAAATGTAAAAAAGGCGAACTGGCAGGATACCTAACTGCTATGTTGAGTTGGACTAAATATCACGTTGCTTTCTGAAAATCATTAAATATTCTTTTGGCGCTCAATGACAGGGTCAGTAGTGTTCATATACGTCTGGTGGTGGGAGGTATAATGGTGGGGGGTAACCAGTTGAGGTTTAAACTTAATCCTTGAGTTAAGCTCGGTAATAAGGGAAAATTGTGATATCCATCACGAAAGAAGTTGAGGGGTAAGCACAATTTAGGCTATCCTGTAGGTCGAGGACTAACTTAATACTGAGTAGTTAGCCCCGAGATGTAAAAAGCGGTGATATCCATCCAGGATTAGCGTTATTCCTGACCTCTAACAACATTTTAACATAAGTATACCGAGGGCTAATTTAGCCTAAAGGTTGAGGTCTAAGGAGTAAAGAGCTAACAAAACTCCAACTTAGTCTAACATGGATATCACCAACTTTTTTCTCCAGTCCACTAACTCCCAGGACGAGGGTTATACCGATTTCACACGTAATAAATAAAGCATGCAGTGCCGCTCCGAACCGTGCAATTTGATTTCACACGTAATAAATAAAGCGAACGTGGCCGTGATTTTGCGCTCCAGCTTGGCCACGTTTCAAAACGTGGCCGGCGCGGTTCGGTACTGGACGGAGCGGAGCGGTTCGCTTTAATTATTACGTCTGAAATCTTGATGCGTGCCGTGCCGCGCTGCGTGAAGTGACGAAACGGCCTGCGACCCCATAATGCAACGCGCTGTTCGCCCCCAAAACAAACTGACGATCTAATCAAAACAGACTACGACTAATAAACATAACTTTAAGCTTGAAGTTTTTGACTAACAAATTAAGAAAGCTTCGACAAACGTTTAGGCTTAAAGTCAGAATTTTTGTAGCGGAAGAATTGGCCACAAAACCAAACGGAGAGGACCTGTAAAAAGTGCTACCTATTTTCACCGAACATGTATTTCTTAAATAGCATCGCGGCTACACATGCGAAAACTGATGCTTGCGAAAAAAGTTAATGAGGTAACATAATGGCATCTTAAAGCTCACACAACCCTTTGAATGCACACTTGTTTCAACAGAGTTATTAGTAACGCTCAGGTGGCCCAGTTTTGAGAAAAGATTTTTTTTTTTAATCTTTAAAAAAAAACAAATGGAGAAAAAAAAACAGCCGATTGTAAAACAGGATTGCGAAAAAAAAAAAGATCAAAAGAGAAAAACGGTTAGGCAGGTAGTTTCCTGGTGAAATTTTTTGCCAAGGCAACTAACTTGACCTAACCTAACAACAACAACAGAAAAAAACAAAACAAAAACGACAACACACTTTTATTTTTTCCTTGGACATTTTAGCTAGGTTTTTTTTTTCCGCACACGGGTAACTTTTACTCGCAGTTCACTAGCGTATTTCAGGGTAAAAAAAATCAGATTAGAACAATGAAAATACGCCTATCCAAAGCGTAATTTCATTATCTTTCATTTGGCACTATACACTTATCTTTCTACGGGCCTTACTTCTGGAGGAAAAGAAGGGCACATCGATAAACAAACCAATAAATAAAGAAACCGAACATTTTAACAGTGTAGATTCCTCATATTTCTACTTTTTTTTTCCTTCCGACGTACGGTTCTCTATTTTTTTTATTGTTCTTTTTTTTACTTGTTGCCTATATTGTAGCCAAAAAACGTTTTCCGCTACAAAAACAATTGTGTTAACTCATAGTTAAAAATAAGTTTAAACCGTTTTTATGAACTAAAATGCCAAACTTTGCCTTTAATTTTTTTTGCTAGGCGACTAACCTAACCTATAATCTAACAACAACAGGAAAAACAAAACAAAAACGACAGTTATCTTTATATATTCCTTAAACATTTTTTTTTCAAGTTTTTGTTTTCCCGCACACGGTTGAGGTGGCCAAACGAACAATATTTGCCGAAATTTCACTCCGGTCTGCTTTAATTTTCATTTCCCTAGTTTCCAAGCTTGACCGTCAGATGGCAGTCGAAAAACGTGGCCGGCCACGTTTCGGTATTTATTACGTGTGAAATCAAGTCGCGCTGGGACCGTGGCCGTGGTGCAGAGCGGCTTGGAGCGGCACGGTACGGTACGGCCACAACACGCGACGAATTATTACGTGTGAAATCGGTATTAGTTACATCAATAATTTATAGGGTTGGGGAGGAGAATTTGTATCTCGAAAAAGTCTCTATTGAAGGGCATTAGATTCGTTTCTATTAGTTCTGTACGAGTTTTCAGAGGGCGCCAGGTGTTCCTTCTGGCAATTTTTCTTCATTTTTCAGCCCAATTCTAGAGTAAACTAAATTACAACTGAACTAAACTAAATAATAATTAAGTACAGGCTAGTTTCGTTTAGTTTAGTTTAATTTTAAGCTGAAAACTGAGTAGAAATTCCCACATAAAACACATGGCGCCCTCTATAAACTTGGACGGAACTAATAGAAACTAATCTAAGACGTTTCAGAAAGGGCCTCAGTCACAAATTCTCCTCCCCCAACCCTATAAATTCTGGGTTACATCCAGGGCTAAGCTAATCCGGGGTTAGTTGAGACCTCAACTGAATATTCCCACCGCCAATGGCAGGTTTAGGGAAAGCCAAACATGGCAGTTGCTCCAGGGCAGCAAATTTTCTACAAAAAAAAATTGTTTTCAGGATATAGAGTCTACTCTAAATAATTTGTTTTCCCTTTACCTTTGATCCAAACTTAGATAGAGCCATAGACTAGCACCAACGGGCAGAAATGGTCCCAGAGTAGTCTAAAAGGCGTTAGCTTCAGGAGGGGAGCTCACAGTGCTCCCCCGGACCCCCATACCTGACAGGAGAGAAGGGCGACAAACTTCCGAAAATTTCTCAGTGCCTAGGGGCGTACAAACATATGTAAAATCACCACTGGTCCCAAACCCCAGCACGTTATTATTGTAAGTATGACTCAAGGTGGATAGATAGTTTACGGGCCTTGGGTGTGACTCATGGTAGCCACATCTAGAACGACTTGAATAATTGGTCAGAAGTGATCGTGGATACAAACAAACAAACAGACAGACACGCACCAGCGCAGGAAGGATGAAGCAGCACATTTGCTCTGCCATTAAAAAAAAAACAAAAAAAAAACAGGGGAGAGCAGAATTCAGTTTTCCAAATCAGCTAGCTGTAAAACACTGACGTTTGTTGTCCAAGTCAACCAACACCCTCAAATCGTAAAATAGCCCTTCTGCTGCTCAAGTCAACTGGTCAGTCAGCTGGCACCAAACGACCGAGTATTGAAGAGTCCACTGTTGTTGCCCTTCTGTTCTATTCCTGGCTCTGACCCTTCCTGTCTACGATCCGCCCCCTCCAAAACAATAGCGTCTCTTGCGTAAATCACAGCACAGTCATCAGCAAGATGACCAGGGGGGAGTTGGACAAGAGGGGAATTGAAGATAGGCGCACAGTAGAGCATTCCTACGCTAACGACTACCGATCTTGCGCAATGACCTCCCAAAACAATTTCTCAGCTAAAATCTGAAATTTTAATTTGGCGCCTGTTTTGGCTAAATGACGATCCAGCGACGCTTCGTGACGGTTACCTGGAAACCAAATTGAAGACTCAGAAATATTGATTCACAAAAATGCGAATAGCAAAAGAAAGGACAACGACTACGTTCACTTAAAACCCCAAAGCCCTAACCAGATAGAAGCAATTTGATGCGAAGAGACTGGTTACTACGAACTTACAAGGTCAAAATTGCACCATTCATATGGTTGGTGTCGGTTTTTATGGACCGATATTGACGTCTTTCTTACACCATGCTGCATCGTGTTGGAGCCGCCAGCAACCAGTCTGGTCAGGACTTTACCGTAAAAACTGTACAAGATGGGTACAAAATTACTTAAAACGAAAGCGTGTGAAATGCAGACGCAAATACAAATCCTTCCTATAATACTATAGGCCTATAAAGGAAAGTGTCCCAGGAAAACGACGAAGCGTAAGCGCGAGACCAGAGCTTCGAACACTCCCCACTAGATGCCACTATTCTCGAAAACGAAACTAGAATGAAAACGAAACTAGCGCAACACGTCAAACTAAAAACGGCATTTTAGTTTGGCGTTTTAGTTTAGTTTTTTTCGCGGCTTACCAAAAAAAGCGGCATTTTAATGTTAATTTAGCGCTACTTTATTTTGAATGCACTCACTCAAGTGAATTCACTCAGATGAAATGCACTCAGATTGCAGATACTAGGATTGCAGAACGAAACACAACTGCGAAGCTTCGAAAATCGATTACGGTACTAGATGTCACTACACGACGATGGCTTGCACTTCACAACTAGCATACCAAAAAATTGTTTTGTTTTAATTTGGTGACTTTCATGGAACAGGGAATCCACAGCTGTGCTGGATATGAAAAAAGCACACACAAAAATCAAAATAACTCTTCTGACAAAACTTACGTTGCGACTGACCCTTTAAAATAGCTCACAACTATTTTTCGTTTCTCCTAGCCTAACCTTGGCATTATGACAGAAAAAACAGGCTCCCACTAGCACCCTCTGGTGGTATTTTACAAATAGTTGGGCTTAAAAGCGGTCGCAGGTACATTGAAAATAATAATTCGTTTGGTGCTAGAATTGAATCAGGGACAACCTTTTAAGGTGGACGCACCTCTGTAATATAAAAAATCTTTACATTAATTTTCCCTGACTGTTTTATTACCCTGACTCTCTAGATACTGAGAACCCTGAGTACGTGGTTACGTTCAGTTTCGTCAAATATCGTTCACGAAATTTTAGAACCACACGAAACATTTAAAACATTTAATCACGAACGTTTATAACATAATAATGGTCAGACATTTATATACAAACACCCGTTTTGTATAGAATCCCATTTTGCACAATAATTTGTTTCAAATTACGTGCCTGGCTCATGCTGCCGCGCTCGCTGCTGCTAAACACATAACATCAGAAACCACAACTAATCAAAAATTACTAACAATTAGGCATGCCTCGTTTAACTTCTGCAATGTTACATTTTTGAAGAATATTTTGATTGGGAGAAACGGGATTCGGCAAAACGAGAATTCCCGTTTGGAAAAGGTTAACCATCACGTGTATAAAACTATTCTTAAAAGAGAACCTTGGCATTGACGTAGTGACGACCAAGCATTCTAAACAATTATATTTAAAGCTCACATTTTTCCGTCTCTATTGCCAGTTTTCAAAATACTAATAAATTAACTGGTCTTATTCTACCACTGCTTGTCTCTGTTAAATGTTGGCCTTTTAAAGCCCCATTACATTAATAAGGTATTAAATATCGTGTACGTAAAATTTTGTCAAATTCGTTTTGGTGAAACGGGATTTGGTGAAACGGGACTGGCCCTTGAGGGCAAAACTGTTAATCTGCTTTTTTTTTTTTTTTGGCAAAACGGGAGTTCGCCGCGTACGTTTCTTGGTAAAAGCTACATTTGCTCTTTAAAGTTTGCTTTTTCTGGACGCGTTCACCTTATAAAATGCCAAAGAATTGTTATATTTCCCGCCCTTGGATGTTACCATGGCGACAAAAAACACCCCCGTCCGTAATCTTTCCGGGAATCGCCCCGGCCGTAAAACTAATTAATTACGGCCGTAATCCTTGTATGCTCGCCATGCAACTGACGGGTTCGCTAAAACGTAAGACCCAGACAAGAA
>JAHWFP010190215.1:0-32101 GCA_023313725.1 Lithobius niger | reverse complement strand
CCTACAATCCTTACAATCCTACCACTGACAGCCTCGCTATACAACCAAGAAAACCACACTCTTTTTGTGAAAACCTAAGCAGCTAATTCACGATCGGTATCAATGCAAACCTAGAGCAACCTTAAAATGCATTGCACAACAAACAAAACTGCCAAAGTGCTGAACCTTAGACTATGGCGCTTAGTAATAGATCAGTGAATAGGTTGCTGAGAATCTTCACAATTAATAAACTTTCGCTCATAATGACGCAAATGTTGCTCAAATTACTGAACCACATGTATTGAATAACATGTGAACTCTGTACAAATCATATGCAGTGACTAGTCAGTGGCTTTTTTTTAACAAACAGTCAAATAACAACCTAGCTATGGTCGTCAATAAGTTAGTGCAGGAAAATATAACAGAAGAAACATTTTCAAGTTAGACTTTCACACCAGTTTCCAATAATAAACCCCACGTTACACGTAAAATATCACCCCAACAAAACAAAAATAATAATTCAAATATTAATAATATTATGTACAGGTACATACAACGCAGAAGAAGTAAAAGAAAAATAAGTACTGCTCATTTTTGATTTTACGTCTATTCCGGCCACTTCCAGACAAATCGTCGTTCCAAGTGCGATGGCAACAACATTAATAAAATAAAAGGCACTTGTAGCGGTGGAAGTCACCGGCATTCTTAGATTCAATTAGAAACTAATTCTTCAAGTAAGGAGGCCTATGCCTCAATTAGTTCGCAGATCTAAGTTAAAGATACTACTAAAATGGCTTTAGCTCCAGGGTGCACGACACAAATTATTGTCCTTTTGCTGAAAGCTAAATGACGCTTCATCGTCTATCTCTAAACTCACAAAATGTGTACACAATGAAACCAATGCAGTTGTGAAGGCTGCGTACATTTTTTGCATTATAAGGCGTCTGTATACATATTTGTAGAATCACTATCCGTTACTGATTCATAAAAGGCAGACACCATGACGTAACAGGTTCCATACCATAACTCGCGTTCCGTGCGATGAAGCCACTGGTGTACCGTGTCGAAGAAACACTAACACAATTCACCTGGCTTACTATGTATGCTTTAAAATTTCACCCCTATGTACAGTATAAAGCAAACTGTTTTTTTTTATGGCGGCTAAGATTTTGTCGAGTCAGCTTCCCTTTTCAGCCATCTCATCATTTTAGTAAGCGCAACCTACTATACACCGAGTGTGAATCAGCGGTTATTTTATCATGTACGCGGCAAGTCTACTCATCTTTTTAATTAAATATACTATATTTTTAAAATTGTCTCTCGTTTTGCCGAAGCAATTCATAGTCAACATTGTGGATCTCACCATCAATGTGTATAGTTCTTTTTTTTTAGGTCTGGGTCTTAGTCACAAGACCAACAGACCAAGACAACATCTAGATTTACACGTTTAGATGTTAGTTGCTTGTTTCTTTGTCTTCTTATGTATGAGATTCACGTCTTGTGTTTCCAATTTCAATCTTGCTGCTGTACGAATAGTAGGAATCTTGTTCGTATTTGTTGCCGCCGTCTCTTCTGTTGTGGACCTTCGGCATGATGGCAGATGGATTGGTGGATTCACTGGCATCACTGTCGTGCTGGAAAAAAAAACAAAGTTCCGGTTAGAAGAATGACCAACCGATCTAGAATAAATTCTCAGATAATGTGTAATGGTGACACTTGATAATTTGCAAAGAATTGTTACTTTGGCGATTTGTGACTAGGTAAGCGTGAATGAGGCTTCTCGTACAAGACCTGATTTGCAAAGAAGAAACTTAAGTATACAAACATCAGCCATGGCCAACAAACTATCTAGCCAGACCTAGAACGTTATTACGGGGTAAACAAGATGGCCACCATGAAGCGAATTTATTTACCGAGGACATTGCTACATGATGCTACATGATGAGTACAGACCAATAAGAATGAGTTACAGCCAGTGTCGTGCACAAGAAAGACTGACACTATGTTTCGGGCGGTCAACCTCCCATCTTCAGGTGAAAACAAAAATCTTTAAAACATATAAAAATTCATCATAAACTACATAAACTACCCTATATAATTTGGGCCAGGCCATGTCTTTCAGAACCACGTGACATCGCTGCTTCCCTGTGTATTCTGATGAATCCACTCTACTTCCGGGTGCCCATCTGGCAACACGTCGTATCAATTGGTACATAGACAAATCTTTAAGGTTTCAGGCCTGGACTATGCCTAAAATGGTAGTTTGTACGGATTTGGTGACTCAGAAGATACTAACAGGAATTTTTATGTTTTAAAGATTTGTATTTTCACCTGAAGATGGGAGGTTGACCTCCCGAAACATAATATCATTCTTTCTTGCGCATGATACTGGCTATAACTCATTCCTATCCGCAAAAGGGGGTTAAATCTTCTCAATTGCAGTAAAAGCCAGCCAGCCCAGCACGATTTTTGGGGGTGGGTCTTGATATATATTGCCAACTTCAAAATAACCATTTAAGCTCATGAAACAAACGAATGTTATTAGTGATCGAGAGATGTAAGGATCTATCATCCTATTCACATAAAAGTACGAGTATGACAATAAACATCAAACACAATCCACTATGGCAGAAAAACACTGCGTTGAATGTTGTCTCAATGTGTGTAGAGAGTGCATTTTGTGAGTATTTTGGCTGAAATTTTACCAACAATTTTTAGGGAAGAAAGAAAGTAGAATGCTTTGTTGTCTAAAAAATGAAAGGAGATTATGGGTCAACTTTCCGTCCTTGGCACAATTTTTTTAAATGCAATAGTTCTGCCTACGCGGTGGGGGGGGGGGGGCATCATCAGGCACATAAAACAAAAAATAAACAAGAGAGGGTAAACACCTAACCAACACCAGCCGCCATTTTACCGGAAGCTGGTTTTGGTTAGGTGTTTAATCTCTCTCGTTTACTCTGTGTTTTATATGCCTGATGATGACCCCCCGCCATGCGTGGGCAGAAATATTGCGTTTTTAATTATTGTGCCAAGGATGCAAATTTATGGAATTTACCCAAAATCTCCTCTCATTTTTTAGGGATAGCATCTACCAATGTATCTTTTAAACCTGTCAGTAGTAAAATCTAGTCAGAACGCTTAAGGAACACATCCAAAGAAACAGTTTTCATAATCTGCCGAAAGGCGGTTAACGTAGTTGTAGAGACGGCCTCCTCAGTCAGAGAGTTTCATGGCAGACTCAAGAACTCATTTCCATTTCGATTTTTCTCAAGAACTCTCAAGGAAAATAAATAAATATTTGTCACAGCATGCATTTATCTTTTTACGGTATTTTCATTTTCCGCAAGCAACGTCGCAGTTGTAGGATGATACGGTTTCTTTTGCCTTATCCGCTTAGACAGTATCTTCAATATCCAACAAAGTGCTTTATTTTAATAGTCAACAAAATATTTTATTTCAATATTCAACAAAATTTCTTGCAAAGATCTTTATTTTTCCAAAGAAAAGCAGAAAGATTGGGAGTGTGAACGCAAGCCACAGATCAATTAGTGCCTTTCCCACGGGCAGGCAATTTAAGTACCGGTTTAGCGGGCCTGAGCATGAGGACGTCGCACTAAGCCGGCCAGAAGATCCGACGACGATCAATGGGGCCTGTTTATTTTGTGGTTTCTGAATCAGGAGCGGTAATCGCTGTTTAATGTTTTGGAAGCCACTAACAGTGCGGATGCGCTGGTTACGGCAACAAAATCTAGCTGGATTATGTCACGGAGACTGCGCCTCCTAGTCTTCCAAATATTACCACCTACTGCAAGCATCAGAGGATTTTGTACAATATTTATAATTTTTGTACCGTACGTCGTTTTGTGATTAGCAGCAAATTTGTGACTCTCAAATTTAAATGGCTTAAGGGATTATATTCAAGCTTGTTAGAATTTGGAGAAAATATTCATCAGCAATTTGTTTGAGTTACACTTGAATTAATCAAACTGAATGAATTAATTAGTGGTACCTGAATGTAACAACTGCTTCCATCTTGAAATAAGCTTTATCCACGTTTCGTAAAAAAATATTTTCCCCTTTTGTTAACAAGTGTCATAGTTCTAGAGATATGCTCACAGTTTGAAACCTGACAGTTTTGATATGCTGACAGTTTGAAATCCGAGGGTTTCGTAACTCAAAGAAATAAAAAGAAAACTACTCTTTTTTTCTTCCGTTGATCCTTAAGTCGATTTGTGATTTCAGCAGACTTGCGACTGCCAAATTAATGATGCTTAAGAGATTATATAAAAGCTAGCTTCAGATTAGAAGAGAAAATGATGGAGCGAAGCCAAGGCATGTGAAGTGCCCCCCCCCCCAAAAGGAAATTTCCAAATGTCAAGTCGAGCCTAAAGCTGTTAACAGGCAGAGCCAAGACAATGCGCTCCAGAAGAAAGTTCCAAGGACAAGCATTCCTTTCAGTGAAAAAGAAGTGATGCAAGTCCATCTACAATCCATATATAATTTGCTTGAGTTTGCTCTTGAATTTATATTTAAAGTATAAGGATTAATCGGACTGAATAAAATAATTAGTGCTTTTCGAATGGAAGATTTGCTTCAATGTTGAAATGAGCAAACTATTTACAGTTTCATTCATTAAAAAATGTACTTTACCTAATTCTGAACCACGCATCATAGGTTTAGATACATGCTGACAGTTTAAAATCGAGAAAATAAAACTCGACGAAATAAAAACAAAACGGCTAAAAACAAACGGCTAAAAACAAACGGAAAGTGGAAGTACACACTCCAATTCTCTTCTGTTGAAAAAGTGCAGCATATCATGTGGCATTTCCTCAAGCCACGGCCGTGAAACACTTTTGTCAGTCTAGCACTTTTTTCCCATTTCGTGCTACTATTCAGTTGTTTATCCTTTAGAAGCTGTATTTTCCTTTCCCTGAACGATGTCAAGGTTACGCTTGTGGCCTGCACGATAATTTCTTTCTCTGTGTCCACTACTTCGCATTGAAATTTCACTTTCACTCCCAACATCGACAGTTTGACATATGAGATACAAATCTAGGGTTCCCCACAGGACTATAGGGTATACGTGCATGGATGGCATGCATCCTTCCACTATTACCTGTAAATTTCATCAGTAAGAATATGGACTTTTTGTGTATTTTTTAATCCGTATCATTTCATGAAGTTATGATGCTGCGGAGTTGCGATGTTCTCCTTCAGCTAACACCGAGCCCCGTAGATGTGTGTGTAGAGATAGATAAGTTTATTTTGGATTTAGTATGATACAACAGCAACGCGTTTACGTAACTCTGTTGCAAACTCATGTGCAACACAGAACCATTAAAAAAAGTAAGTAGGGCATCATAACTCATCTGGTACACTGTTGACAAAACAGAGCGATGCGATTACAAACACCCATGTTGCACTGGAGACAGCGTTGTGGCTCATAATTTTGGTTGCACCGTCACATTTTTTTTTTCCATTTGCTTTTGTAACGCACTGCCGGATGGCATTGACGGTGGTGAGCAAACTACTAGTGAGTAAATAGGTGAGCTGCTCACATCACCTGTGGATTATTCCTCAACAACATGACGGATTTTTAATTTTCTGTGTTAAAACCACCTCTGGTTGTAAATGCTATCACTGTAGAAAATTTGGTTTAAATTGATGCAGTGGTTATTTCGTAATTCAGATACAATGGCTGCATTGGTGTGATTAATAAACGGAACAGCTAAAGAGTAGTTCTGCATGAAGTAAAAAAGAAAAAAAAAACCCTAGGAAAAATACAACAGATTACACAAAAGACATTGAGTGAATACAACCTAACCAGTAACAATAAATGATGCTAAAAAGTGACAAAAACCAACAAGCATTTTAAACCAACAAGGCCAACAACCTATTTGCAGACCTTCAATTTAAAAATATGATCACATCAGATGGTTTTAACGTAAAATAGTAAGCACTGTAAAACTATGACACCCTGTTAATGAAACATTTATGCAGAATTTCCCACTTAGCTTTTGGCAACTTAACATGAAGCTGACTACAAGACCTAGTGTACGATGAGCCTCAACTGTGTGTTGAGTGGCTCTATCGTAAACAACCATTATGTTCTTGAAACGAGACGTTCCCTGACAAGACATGGACCCCACAAGCTTATAAATAACACAGTGTAACACAAATGCATGACCTGTCAGGGAACACCCCCATTTGAATTGTTACCTCTCCCCCACAAATAAACTTCAATTGCTATAATTTCCTCAATGTACAATTGCCTAATGGGTAAGACATTGTAAGCTTTAAATAGAGGTGCCGACGGTGTTGCTATGTTTATGGGGGCCCATAGCAAAATATGGTAGGTTGGAACCATGGTTTAACGCACAATTTTGTTCATTGAGCACTGGTGAGTTTTCATTCGCTCAGGATAAAACTAAACCGTTACTAACCTATTTTTTTATTTCACAAAACTTTATATCAGTTTCTTATAGTGCTGAAGGGGTCTGTGGTAATTCCAGTGCCAAAATTATGTATACTTTCTCAAACTGATACTTGAAACATGGGCTGAATTGTTTTGATTGGCACTCACCTCTTGGCACGGATCCTTCAATTGACCATGGACTATGAAAATCGTGCCAAGAGGCCCAGTTTCAAGTATCATTACAGGGTGGTCCACAAAAAACTGACGACCCAACATTTTCTAAGTCCAACTTTTCGAGTTAGCACCCCTCAGAACCAGGAGAGGACAGAAATCTTTCAATTTCGTTCTATTTTATTTCTGTCCTCACCTGGTTTTGAGGGGTGCTAACTAGAAAATGTTGGGTCGTCAGTTTTTTGTGGACCACCCTGTATAAAGTATCAAATTAAAGTATCTCTGTCTCATATACAGGGTGGTCCACAAAAAACTTTTTTAAAGGACCTGTGGTAATTAACTCAAGTATCAAATTAAAGTATCTCTGTCTCAGAGTTAGTTACCACAGGTCCTTTAAAAAATTAGGCAGGTAGTATCCTATTTTCTATTTAAACAAACCTTTAAATCACTGTCTTAACGTTCTAATGGGACCTGTGGTAACTCCAATGGCGAAATCATGCACAGCTTCCTCAAAACTGATACTTGAAAATGGGGCTATATTTCTTTGATTGGCACACACCACTTGGTACGGGTTTTTGATTACCTGTATTCTAATCCTATAACATAGGCCTACTGTAGACTGGAATATATTTGACCAGTCGAAGTAAAGAACGTGAGCTAAGTGCCCCAATCGCCGCCAAAGGTTGAAAAGTGTGGGTACCCCTGATTTAAATTAAACTACACACACTTAGAAAACACCCTAGCTAGTTTCTTACCTCATAATAAATGTGTGAGTTGGGGACCATCATTGTAGAGTGGCTGACATCCGTTATTGCCTCGTCCATGTCCGTGTGATAAGGCTCCTGTAGCGAGAAAAGACAGAAATGAACAAGATGGTAGTCAGTGACTTTTGAAGACCTCACCAACATAAATCGCCGTCCCTTGTGTGGACGTCACATTGTCGGAAACCCACTGAATCAAGGGGGCGCCAACAATCTAACGTAATTCTGTCTGTCCTTCTATCTTAAGTCTCTCACTCTCTCGTGTTCTTCTAACAACCCCTCACCCTTTACCCTCTTGAGTCGAGGTCGAGTCTCGTTTCCCAAGAGATAGCACCAAGATGGCAGGCAAGGAGACCCTATTTAGGAGCAGTGGACATCACTAAAATCCTCAGCCCTCTCATTCACTGCTTCCACTTCTCACTTACAGAATTTCCCCGAGTAAAGACAACATTTCCCTTTTATTTCCCTGTGGAAAATAAATTTCTTTTTTTTTTTACTTCCCTAGTTTATTTCCTTTCATAACACCACTAATTTTTAACACATGCTAATTTAAAAAAAAATATGAGTCCTACTTATGAGTCCTAATTGTGATGAGATACCTATTGACGCAAATCGAAAATAAAATCAAACGACTACTTATAACAATTTCCGTGACTTTAACCTTAATAAACAAGCAACGGGTGAGAAATAAAAAACTAAACAAATTGTAAATTGAGGTTAGGTAAGGGTTAAAAATAACACTCGTTTGTTGGAGTAGAAGTTAGGTTAAGTTAAGTTAGGTTAAGTTAAGTTAGGTTAAGTTAAGTTAGGTTAAGTTAGGTTAAGTTAGGTTAAGTTAAGTTAGGTTAAGTTAGGTTAAGTTAGGTTAAGTTAGGTTAGGTTAAGTTAAGTTAAGTTAAGTAGTTAAGTTAAGTTAAGTTAAGTTAAGTTAGTCTGGCTGGAGAGAAGATCGTGAGTCACTAGAGAAAATTGCAACTTTCAAATAAAACACAGTTTCCCCATTTTTCCCACAGGGTGGTTCACAAAAAAAAAGGATAACCAGACCATTTTTTTAAGTACTAAAAATTTTTTCAAGTTAAGATTAAAAAAAAAACAGTGCAAATAAGGACCACTTTTCTGGATCTAAAATAGATTTCTGATTCCCAAAACAAATGAGTCCTATATTTCGAAAATGATTGTCAAAAAGAACTTTAAAACATTCTACTTCGTTCAGTACAACCAAGATGCACTAAGCTACTTTAGGATAGTGCATCATTGCTACACCGAACGAAAGTTTAAATTTTTTCTAAGTTCTTTTTAAAAAAAATTTTAGAGAAAGGACCCACTTTTTTTGGAATCAGTACTGAATTTTGGATCCAGTAAAGTAGTCCTATTTATGCGTTTTTTTTTTAAACTTTGAAAACATCTTGAGTTAAAACAACTATTGGTTGTGCGTTTATTTCTACAGTATCTTTTATTTGTACAGTATATTTGTGCAATTTCAATGTTATGATGCTGCCTTAGTAACTGAACTTAGGTATGCTCTTTAATAGATAAGTTTAACCGATAAATTTTTGCCATCTCAAATTCTACTGTTATACACACCTCAATGCGATGATTATCTATTGCAAATGAGTATGGAAATATTGTATATTTTTATCCTGCCCAGCTATTGACCCAGTGGCTAGTGTTATAATAAAGTAAAAGTAAGAAATACGTCCATTTCAGTTAATATTAAGCACAAACTGCTCAGGTTCTGAAATTTCCACGTAATTCGACATCATTTTTCATTTTAATATTTCTGTACTACTTTGTAATCGTACCCTGTTACTGCATCATCATCGTTAATTTATTTCATTCGTTATACATTCCCATCCTTAAGGTAGACAAACTGAATTTCAAAGGGTGTATGTTAGGCCGGTAAGGGTGAAGGGTTTCAGGGATAGCTAAAAATAAGGCTGATTTCAACTTGACCTACCTCGCCTCCTCTATACGATCGTCCTTTGGTCGAGCTCGAGTAGTAACTGCTTCCAGCCCCTAGACGTCGAGTGTCTGGGTGGATCGTCGTTTCATCGAAAGATCGCGCCACGGACATCGTCCTGTCGAAAAGAAGACGAGATCTTAAGCGAAGTTCTTTAACACCAGCAAAACTCAATATGGCATGAACCCTCACATAATTAAGACCGGGCGGACAACTGCTGATATCCTCAAGCATATATTAAAAAAAAAAACATAGAATTTTCGATCCTTTACATTTAATTTTAAAACAGCCTTTTAAGTGCACAAATAAAACAGAACAACGTTTCTAATGTATACTATTCCGTCAGTAGCAAAAACTGCCATGATACCCAGCATCAAAGGTTGCTCTTTTGGAAATACAAGCAAAGAAGACACGGGTCGTCAAGAGATAAGACAGGGCTCATTGCTTCACCTCCCGTATTCGAAAAGGAAAATGGGTTGGACCTTCCTCTTATTAATTTTACATTTGTCATTAAAGCAACCTGGGTTACATGGCCATTTTTGCTAGGTTTTAAATTTAGGCTGAATCCTGACGACAGAATAGTATAAATTCCGAAACGTTGTTCTGTTTTTTGTGTGCACTTAAAAGGTTGTTTTATAATTATCAAACTCAAGTACTTTTTGTTTTACGACCCTTTACATCATTTCTTCGCCTAACCTGACTAAAATGAAGACAATACACACTTTTCAGCAAAACTTACAACCTAAAATTATAAAATCAGTATTTACACATCACACTCTGCAGCAAAAAAAAAATGAAAATGGGTCGCCCTACTTAGGAAAGTATGGGGGAATTAACCCTGGGAGGAGCAACTGAAGGGGGAATGCGCTTATTGAGTGAGCGAAGCGAACGAAAATCAGCGTTTGTTAGCCAGTGCGCTCAAAAATGGGATTGAACAAACTTAAGCTTGTGAAACATGGGCATACAGTAAACCAAACCGTGTCAATTTGGCTGATATAACGGCTAATTGGGCAATGGCGAATGTGAAAATTATGAAAGAGAAAATTTATAGACATAAAATACCTCCAGACAAAAAAGGTAGAGGTAATGATTAGACCCTGGAATTCTTTGTATTCAGAGGCCTATAAAAGTTATGATATCCACCCAAAACCAAAACTAGTATAAGAGAAGCCGCCAAGTTTCCAAAAAGGGTCAACCGTTGAAAGTAGTGATATCATTTCACCAGGGAAAGGCCACCAAAGTTAATCCTATTAGCTAAGTAAATCGCACCGAATAATACTTTGGACGTTAACTGAAAACGTGAAGATTGCTACCGCTAGTAGCAGTCTTTTCGTTTTCATTTAACTTTCGAGCTATTAGTATGTGCGATTAGTGTGTGTGTGATTAACGCATGAAAAAAAGGTGAGTCCTCAAAATGTAACGAAAGCCAATTAAAAAAAAAAAGAAATAGACTAGAAGACTAGATTAGTGTTTTCATCTCAAAATTGCAAAAAAAAAAAAAAATGGATTTCATCAATTTGGACCAAAAATAATACCTTCTTGTCTTCTTGCCTTTCTGGCTTTCTGTGGTGGCGAAACGTAGAAACGGAAAACGTTTTGAGTAAATTAATATTTACCCCAAAACAAAACTTGTTGAGGATTCCCGCCAAGCCTTTCGGCCGTGTGAAGTCGTGATATCAAACGCCAGGCTTTTTCGTCAAGCTAATCCCACCGACTAGGACTACGAACGTCAAATGAAATAACTGAAAATTGCGCAATAAGCAATTTTCATATATTTCATTTAACTTTCGAACTATTACTCGGTGGGGTAGCTTGGCGAAAGAGCTTGGCGTTTGATATTATGACTTTACACGGCCAAAAAGCTTGGCAGGAATCCGTAACAGGTTTTGTTTTGGGGTAGATATTAATTTACTCAAAACGTTTTCCGTTTCCACGTATCGCCACCACAGAAAGCTGGAACTCACTACATTAATATCTGGCACTCGAACTGCTCATCACTTCCTCTCGTTTTGCCCACACATAGAGGTCCCACTCTGTCTCTACCGACTTGGTTTTGCCCCATTCCTCATTTCTATTGGACCATGTTCTGACAGTTTCGCCTGCCACAAAGATCATATTTTAACTTATAGTGTCCGCGGCCTATCTTGAGTTCGCTGCAGAAGGAACACAGATAATCGACTGTACGTTTTTAGTAGCAGAGTGCCTTGCTGATATCCAAGATGGTTACAAAAACGATGGCGGCCGTGGATTAAAGCCGCCTCCTCCAGGAAGACGTAGTCGCTCATAAAATATTTGCAGGACTCAAGATACGCCGCGCACACAATAACAAGATTTGATAATTAATTTTTATTTTATATTTTATATTGTTTACACTTGATAGTGAGTTAGATTTAACTTGAAACATCCAGTATTTACTGTAAGCCCTTTTGGCTTTAAAAAAACGTTAAATAATTGACAAAATTAAATGCACGACTTTTGTTTTCACAAATGGACCATGCTTCCAGCTTTAAGCTAAAGCCATTAAGCTTTAATCTTTTAATTAAGTTATTTTCTTGAAAAACCACTGATGTCGATTTGAAATCTGGACGATGCGCGCAGTTTCAAAGTGTCTCCCCAGAGCGTTGTCTTTTGTGACCTCGCCTTCGTTTGAACTAACTCTCATCTTAGCGGAAATTTAGAAAGTGTGGTGAAAAGTGTTCGTAATTTACCAAAGCGGTGCAAAATTGCCAAATTCTCTAACGTCGGCCATAGATGTTTGTTGATTGCTAAATGATATTTTTTTTTATGCTGATTGGTTGCCGTGTTGTAATTTACATTCAAGAATCACAGTATTGCAACAGGATACATAAATGTTTCATAACGTCATAATGTCTACATGAACATATTTAGCTAAACCCAATTTTGTGTACGATTACCAAATCTTTCAGAAGGGAAGCAAGGTACTCTAATAGATACAAAGATTAACATTATTTAGCTGACACGAAACACGTAGAGTGCATCCTTTGGTGAAATATCTGTAAAACAATGAAAATTCGGCTGTGATTAAACGTTCCAACTGGAATTTAAGTTTTTTTTTTCTGTTTGTATACATAGGAACACAAAAACATGAGGCCAAAAATGGAAGGGCTGATTCCTTCAGCCTCGCATGTCAAAAATTTATTGCCCAAATGAATGTTGCCCAAATATTATCCAAAGATTTCCTTCACAATGATACTCCTAGGTGAGAAAAGTGTAAAAAAAAAACTCAAAGGAAAACAGTTTTCTTTTGTGTTCCTTCGCTCTTGCAATTTCTTGCTGAGGACGGCTACTATTATGGCTAAAATATGTGGGTTTGCAATAAAATTTGTGACATTCGAGGCTGAAGGAAAAAGTCCTTCATTTGGGATACCAAAATTTACTGTTCGCATCTTCTTGTCTCAAGAAAAATGTGGATTTTTAAATTGTGTTATTGTAATAAAGTGGGGTCCAACACCAACAATACCTGTTTTTTTTTGTGTTTTTTTTTTTTTTTTTTTTTCGTTTGTTATTGATGACGATCCATTTTCCGCCCTTACTGTGAATCTGGCAGTTTGACTCAGTTTGAAGCATCTACCCATTAAAGTCGCAGTAAACATATAATCATTGCCAGTGGTGGATCTGCAGTGGGGAGGGGGTGGATCGGTAATTTCCCCCAACCTTTAACAGGTCTGTCCTTGGATGATTTATTACATGCTATATCATATACGGAAAAGATTTTAAAATGTCCTCACATAATTTGGAGACACGAAATGCTTATAAAACACACACATTTGCAAACTAAAACCCACCCCACGAAAACAAAATCTGAGGCTTATTGGCATTACATGCAGGGGAGTACTTTTGGAAGGCCATTAGGCCCGGGCTTCTCCCTTTTGGCATTTCATAGAAATTAGTCATGCAAAAATTTAATAGGCCCCGACAGGCCTTCGGATGGTTAGCCTGTCGTTTCCTGTATGGCCAGTACGCCCCTGATTACCTGTAATTCCTAACAACCACTGGCCTCCCCCACCATACATGAAATGCTCTAAGAGCACTATAGATGCTCTTGCACCACTATAAATGTTCTAAAACCAAACACAAATACAGACATAGACACATGACAAAACAACAACGGAACTGTGAAGTACGAAAAGATCCTTACGTGTTTCCGTATCGGCCATTAGACGCAGTTTCAAACCGGGAGTTGAACGTATCCATGTCCCCGGCTTCCCTTGAACTGCTGCCGTACGTTGCACTGCGTCGACTGCTTGTACCTGCACCACTTGCGGCACCAGCGTCGTACGCATAACCGCCGGCAGAGACGGACTCCCCGTGTCCGCTGCGAATGGCAGAAGAGGAACCCCGCTGAGCACTGCCATGTCCGGCGGCGGACCCCTGATGGGCTTGGCTGGTTGACCCGCTGTAGTATGCGCTGGACGATGATATTTGGGTTTTGGAAGTGGCCGATCGTTTCTCGGTCGCCCTGGCCGCTGCTGCTGCTGCCGCTGCTGAGGCTACTGCTCCTGCCCCGATTGCTGCTGCACCACCTGGACAACAAGCAACAAAACAACGAATTAGTGAGGGATTTAAAAATGTGCATTAAACCTGTTTAACCTGTCCTAAGCGGTCTTTTTTGGTCGTAAGTGGCTTTGGGATGAGTTGGTTAAAGGGAAGAAAGGGGAGTCGAGAAAAGAAAATGCGTATGTTAAAACATTCAATGAGAACTAAATCGGAACTTGCTCAAGTAATATTCATCATCATTGGTGATTATCAGAAGACCAGAAGAAGCTGGTTGTTTGCCCCTGTCATCACCAAAAGCAAAGTTGTTTTATTGTGTGCGCGGCGTATCTTGAGTCCTGCAAGCATTTTATGAGCGGCTCCGTCCTCCTGGAGGAGGCGGCTTTGATCGACGGCCGCCATTGTTTTTGTAACCATCTTGGATATCAAAAAGGTACTCTGCTACCAAAAACGTACAATCGATTATCTGTGTTCGTTCTGCAGCGAACTCAAGATAGGCCGCGGACACTATAATCCTTTTTTTTTTTTCCCTAATAAATTTCTTGGCGGCTTAAGTTAGCTGAATTAAACTGCTTGGGTAGATGAATCGGCTCAATTTTGAACATTATTAGACATTTTCTTGATGGAATGAGAAGACTAGCAAAGGAAGCGGAAAAACCGGGGTTTCGGTCCTGGAAACCTCTGATCATCGTAAGGGCTTATATAGTGTTTAAAATAGCCACTGATGGAGCCTGGTAGTATATCACACTACCCTGAATGGAACACGCTGTCAGGAACTCTGCCAAGACTTTGCCGGGACTCTGCCAGGGACTTTGACCAGATCAGCTTCCTCAGAGTTCAGCCACTGCTCAGCCACAATCATCATCATGACCACCCTTACCTCGTTTTCCCCGCAATTAAGATTATTCCTTCCTCCATATAATGTACAGTGGAATGACCATTTTTTCAAGATACAGATCGCACAGGTAAAGTGACCAATGGCCGGCCACACATTGCAAAACTTGTCTCAACCTTACACAAACCCACAAGCATTGAAATCTTAGTATTCATTTCTTCTACCTCACACGACTTGTTTGGCATAAATTTACAGCTTTTTTGTCAAGAGTGTAAAGATGAAAGACGTTTTGTATTGGGGGGGGGGGGGGGGAAGGGGCCGGTTACGCTCCCAGTTACTTAAGAAAACCCGAGTAACCGAATTGTTTATCGATGAACTACCCCCTCATTCACGCAACTGACGTTATTATTGTATTTGATTATAGTTTTTTTAAGAAGAAAATACTACGTCAAGAAAAGGCTATCCTAAATTTAAAATTCTTGTGAATTTTGTTTTTTCGCACTGTATCGAAATTTATTATTACGAACTCATAGAAAAAATACGTTGTTAGAACAAGAAATGTATGGACACATTCATAAGACTAATCGGATTGGTCAAATTTGACTATCGATGGCCTCAACCATTTATTGAAAGACATGCTTTTTTTGTGCATCATTTTTTTTTTTAGTTGTTGCCTACTAACTTCTGAATAATTTCCGTGAATATTAATTGGAAGTTCGTATATTTGAAAGTCAAAAAAACTCTGGAGCCTTACCCAACTTTCTCAATTTACGAACTTGAGTCCACAAATAGGGCGTAGAATGCTTCTGGAAAATTTGATGTGTATCGAATACTGGGTTCAAAAGTTATATATACAGACAGACATCATCGTATAGTAGGATGAGGAGCTCCTTTGTTCTTATTCGCTCCACGCGTTTAGAGTTGTACACCGGAGAGAAAAATATTTTTTTAGAAAAATTTCTAGACAAATTTGGAATATACCACCTCTGTTACGTTACCTTCTTATAACCCTTGGCAGGAAACTTATTAGGCTAAACAAAAGAAATTTGCAGTAAATCCCCAATTTTTCCCTATTTTTTCCGGAAATCGGAAAATTTCCGGAAAAATTTCAGAAAATCTCCAGAAAAATTTCGGACAATTTCCCGAAATATGGATAAACAAGTAAAATTGGGGGCTTATTGATAGCAAATTTTTTTATGTGGCCTAATAAGTTTCCTGTCAAGTGTCATAGGAAGCTAACGCAACAGAAGAGGTACCTAGTAATACGTAAGACAAATGACAGTCAGCCATTAACAAGCCTAACTCTGATGCCAAACTTTCTTATAGTGTCCGTGGCCTATCTTGAGCTCGCCCCAGAACGAATACAGATAATCGATTGTATGTTTTCGATAGCAGAGCACCTTGTTGATATCGTAGATGGTTACAAAAACAATGGCGGCCGTCGATTAAAGCCGCTCCGTCCAGGAAGATGTTTAGCCGCTCATAAAATACAAGCAGGACTCAAGTTACGCTGCGCGCACAATAGAATGGAGTCCCAAACAATCCGTAGCTTCTGCTTTTTAGCTTGATGAAACAAGTCTGGTCCTTGCTTTTACATAAGACGAATCAACTTAAATATTTTACAGTACAGCTGTACTAATATTCCAATGTTCAAGTACTGTATTTATTAATAAGATTCTTTTGAGTTAATGCAAACCTCTCCTGCCGATCGACTCAGAACAGTAAACGAATGCTCAATTCACTCTTCAACACTGTATTATCGCCAGTGATACTGTTCGTTGTCATCGACATGCATCCTTTACAGTGGAATTTTGATGAAGAAATAAAAAAAAATATCCATATGTACACATTTACGCTCAAATTAAATTTTCCATTATTTGGAAATTTTCCAGTCAAACGGAAAAAAATTTCGTATTCACAAACACTACACGCGTTACTAATACAGTTATGAAGATCACTCCAAGAGACCATTTTGGTTAAACCATGCTGGGCTTTCTGGAAAAATCTTTTCCTAACGTGTATTCCATAAAGCAAGCAACAGCCACATCAAAGCAATCTCCAGGAAAACTCTTTATCGATTGCAGCGTTTAATGCGACCTGCAAAGGAAACATTTAGAAACACAACAAACTAACTGATGCAGCAGCGCTTCAGAGATACCACTAACAAATTTCTAAGAACTCGCGTACACCTTCACTCGTAAAACGGCACGAGGCCATATTTTAAAAGTAGTATAGAGATTTTACACATTGATATCACCTCGGTTTTTGGAATTTTACTGATGGGGGTGGTGGGGGAGGCATCTTGATGGTTTCTGAAATTGCCCTTAAGCCTAAATCGAAAACTGGGAGGGTCTAGTAAGGGATCCTGCTATGGCGTACGTATACAAGCGGGCTAAATTTTTTTTTGCCGTCCTTCAAACAGGACGGCTGTTTTACGATCTACCCTCGGTTTAATTCACTATAAAAGCGAAATTCGGACCCATAAATGCTCGTCCAACCGTTGGTCAGTAGCGGCTCTCTTATTAAACCCCGCCGTCCATCATGGCCGCCAAGCCGAATATCGTCGCCACAAAACGGGAAGCTATATCCACTCCTACGGCTATACAGCTCCATGTTCGGCGAGGTTGTAGTCTCGTTCGCTTCTCGTTCAATTCTCGCGTTGTCGAGTATGGCAAGTCAAGCCGTCCTAAAATGTCGATTTATGGCTTTTGCGAGGCCAAAAAGAAGAGATGACAAGCCTCCAGGAAAAAGGTGCTAACTTAGAAATATACGACGGCGCTGAAGTTATCAGCTACAACATGGCACTAAAGATCGATCTGAGGGCCAAAGAAGCCCAATCAATCAATCAATTCTGTCACACATGGGTCAATAACGGAGTTGATAAAGGAACGCTGTAAATAATTCATGCGTCCATTGTCACGTTAGGTTTGTTTTCTTGCTTTATTTTTATGGACAGTTAGAGAAAAAATAAATAGCATTTGCCCGCTCAACTGTCTCGATCACATTAATTTCTTCATAGGGACTAAGAGATCCTGTCCGAAGTAGAGGCGATATCAGGTGTTGGATGGTGGATATTTTTCTTGAGGGGAGGGGGAATTCTTAGAAGCTTGGGCGTGGAGAAGTTCTACTTTAGCATCGCTATCACCTGCAAAAAAATCCGTTACTCTGCAGTAACGTCTTGAGTACTACACGAGCCTTCAAGTTTATTAACATTGTGTAACGTAGGCAAAATGACAAAAAAAAAAAGAAAAAACATTATTTGACTGCTTTAAAATTCAATTAGTTTGATGCTGTCAGAGACCATAAAAGGTAACCAGAAGTTATTTATGAAAGGTAACCATGAAGTTAACCATAAAAGTTAACCATGAAAATTAACCCATGTAGGTAACCATGAAAGGTAACCAGAAAATTGCAGTTCTGTTAACATTAAACCAAAAGCATTTATTGTTAACAGAAAAACTCAGTTCAATCACCAACTTTATACTGTTAAAGTAATAAAGTCATAGTTAGGTTTATTTATGACCATGCTAGTTAGACAGCATTTGTAGTGTTATAAACTGTCTTGCGCATTGGCGAGTAGAAAATAACAAGTAACCAAATAATTACAATTCATCGTGACTTGTAGGCAGTTAAGACTTTTCAAAGAGCTGTATAGCAAATATGGACAGCACAAACAGAAACAAATCAACAGATGCAACCTTTCACCTGATCATCACCGCAACAATGGTTTGTTACCGTCCAAATGATAAAGATCACCTTAAATCAAGTAACGAGACAGTTAATTTGTTTCTTCCACCAAAAGATTTGTGAATAATTACGAGGAAATGCGAGGAAGTGTGTAAAAAAATAAGCAGAATTTACCAAAAAAAAAAAAAAAAAAAGAGCAAGTCAACACTCCATTGAGAAACAAGTGCGTTCGTTATAAGAATGTGCATGGAATAGGACGAAAATAGTGAATTATAATGCTAAGTGATGAAGGTTATAAGACACCTAACCAGTTCAATTCCCCTGATCTTGAAAAAGACAGATCCTTGAATTACCAGAGAGTAAAGTCCGGTACCAAAACCTGTACCTTCAAGTGCGAGGCAAGAATTCAGAAGGCTCACTTGCTAAACTCTTCTGGTTTTAATACCTGGTATTTTAATTCTATGGTTGCATGAGCCTTCACCAGTGAAATAAAGACAGATGCAAACCTATTTACGTTGCCTTTTGGACTTTTATGTCAGATTGCCTGAGTGGGGAATAAACTCACGACCTCTGAAGCCAAAGGTCGAGCTGAGTCATACAGGCTTCCGGCTCAGTGGTAGGACCTCGGCCTTTGGTTTCACAGGTCGTGGGTTCGATTCCCCGCTCAGGCAGTGTGACACATAAGTCCAAAAAGCAACGTAAACAGGTTTGCATCTGTATTTATTTAACTCTTGTTGAGCCTTCGGCTTTCCGTCTTCGCCAGTAAAATGTAGGTCTCATTAAAATCCATAAATCGTCATAAAATTACCAGCAGTAGCCACCTTCATTAACGTCAAACATTCAGATTCTGCTGACCTTTTACAATATTTTATGATCTGTTAATACGCAATGTTCTGATTTATATTCTGAAGACTCATATACGTTTCATATAGTCAAAATATTAAGTATTAAAAACCCAGTGATGTTTTAGCAAGCCACCAAAAGTACTCAAATTTCGACTCGTTTAGAAACGTTAATTCCTACACCATGAATAGGAAAATTTTCCCTTTTCCCAGCAAATACGAGAGAAGAAAAAACCAAAGGACGAATTATTTCAAAAAACCAAATCATCCAAGAACTAATGAACGATGCGTACCATGTCTCCACGAGTTGGTTTTAGACTTGGCCTTGGCTGATAGAACGAGAGAAAAAAAACGGAATCAGATGAAAAGCACAAATCGTCAAAAACTTACTAAAATGTGCTAAACGCTTTCTATTTCTTTGAAGAACTTCCTGAAAAACCCACATGCAAATTATACTTCAAATATGACCACCATTTTATGAAAACTCGAAGCACAGCATTGAAATTGTAAGATTTCCACACAAGAGGATATACGCTTCCTTTAAGATCATCGGCGCCAAGCTGCCTCGACTTGAAGACGGCAAAAGCATTGGAGTTTTCTTTTTCTTGTTTTTTTCCCTCTTTTTTTCCCTTCTTCTTTCCTTTTAAAATTTTAAACGGGACAAAAACAACATTTTGTATTCAGAACACGAAGAATGGATTGATCCCTTCCATTCATGTGGTATAATAGATCGAATGATGTTTGCAGGGCGGGTTTGGCTTGACGGAGGAAAAAATGGTGCGTTTGCTACTGAAATAACATAGATATTCCGAATTCCCACAGCAGGATTATCAAAACATCATTAACCTTTAAGAAAACAGGTTAAAACGTGGAAGTTAATAACTTACGGACGAAAGAAAACAATGATTTAAAACTGGAAGCCTGAAAACATGAATTCATACCCATTAAAGATGTGCAATTTTGCATAATCTTCTATTTTCGTTTCATTTCATTTGACTAATCCGTCCCATCCATAGATTAGTCAAATGAAATAAAACGAAAACTCACAGTTTCATAAATAAACATTTACTAACTTATTAACCTACTGAGTTAGTATCAATTTAAAACTAAAATAAATTCGCAATTAGACTTAGGCCCGTATTCTGAACGCTGACTGAAACTCGAACTTGACTTGAAATGACGTCACACCTATTTAGTGCCATTCACCACCAGAACTTCTTTTGGATACATTTGGAAGAAATCGGGTGGTGAATAGCACTAAATAGGTGTGACGTCATTTCAAGTCAAGTTCGAGTTTTAGTCAGCGTTCGGAATACGGGCCTTCGATTAGCTGTCAGAACATAACTCTTTTTAAGCGTATCTTAGCATAAAGCAATAGGAGAATTTAAAAAGAATAAAGCCTACTAAAATTCCACATATACAGTATGCCTCAGAAGTACTGAACCAGGTAGGCTTACGTGGTATAGGCCTATACAGTGTAGGCCTATACGATATCCGCCTATACCATATTAGGCCTAAGGTATACAAATCAGCAAAGTACGCACCTAATGGGAGTAGTAAATGTCTTCCACAATAGGACTTAACTCGCAGTAAACCCAGGACTCGAACCCAGGACTTTACTCTGGGTGTAGTATAGTCCTATATGATAGGCCTACACTGTGTAGGCCTATACTATATAGGCCTCCTTTGTTCAGGACTTCTGAGATATCCTGTATACAATAGTTGCACCATATCATAAGCAATAAGCAGTAATTGCCCATATATCAACTTCCACTTTCGTGCATTGTATTTCACCTGCCCGATGCTATAAAGGGTATGACCTTTCACATTCAGCCATACTTCGAACCTGCATAATGCAGGTGCGAGGTTGAGGACCTGTTTCTGCATACCTGTTCTGACTGGGTTGCTAAACCTTCATCTTTCATGTTTAAATTGTTCCTTGACTTTGACATGTGAGTTGTCTTTCTTCACTTTTTCGAGCACTTGGGAATGGGATGAATTAAATCCCGAAACGTTGTGCAACCGTTGTATTTTTGTGTAATTTCAGTACGCTCCATTCGCTTTAAATCTTTTTAACTGTAGTAGCAGATGATGGTCTGGGGAAGAAGTGGATTAAATTGCTTGTATATTTCATTTCTTATTTTATCAATTTAAAAAAATGAAAATTCGCAATTCTAATCTAAATTTTTTTAACACAAAAAATGTTGGGTTAATAATGAGCCTAATTGGATTTGCATTTGATCTAATAAATCGTTAGTAGTTTGGGTTTTTTAAGCCGGGTGGACTTAACCCAGCAAAGTTGCGTCAAAATTCTGGCCCAAGGTTTAATCAAGCTTTAATCTTAATTAGTTCAACATCATAAGATAGTTCCTTTCCTATGCGCTACGTTTGTAATGCTGCGAGCACTTTCAATTCCCTTTATTCCCAGTGAGGGTTATTTAAGCAAGACTATATTAATACCGCGTGAGTATTAATACAGTTCACGAGCATAAATACAGTTCCCATGAACATATTAGCTAAAGTTAGGTTATGTAAGGTGACTAACTCTGGTCCTTGGTAGGGGATATTTCATCCACTCTGAGAGACGCTGTGTTACTGACTGTTCACATCTCTGTCTACCAGGACAGCCAACACGCTGTGTTGTGTATTAGCAGTAGTGGCAGCAGTACACATAAAAGAATGTGTTCTGTTCGTACACAAACTGTGTACTGCTAGTACACAACTTGTTGTGTTGGCTGTGCTGGTACACAGAGATGTGTACTGTCAGACACACAGCGTCTTTAGACGGTAGTGACTTGTACAGTGGCTGTATCATGAATTTCATAATATAATTTCATGTATCTATCTCTTGACGTTTGCCACCACAACACGTGTCTACTATACTAGATTAGGAATAGGTTGACTAGAAATTAGACATTAAACAGGACGGAAAGCCAAGAAGGGCTAAATAAATACGGATGCAAACCTATTTACGTTGCCTTTTGGACTTAAATGTCAGACTGCTCGAGCGAGGAATTGGTTTCAAAGTTCAATTCCCCGCTCAGGCAATCTGACATTTAAGTCCAAAAGGTACATAGGTTTACATCCACATTTATTCAGAAATTATACCCTCACAACGCTGCTTTCTCATTATTTGTAATCACCTGCACATAGCCTCTTATTGCCAAACGTCACATATTTCCTTACATCGTATTTCGTTTTTTTACTTCTAAAATATGTAAGTGCTGGTCAATTATAATACGGGGTGACTACAAAAGAAATAGACAGTTTGAAGAGGTTATTAAACGAAAACTATACAACTTATCGACAAATGGATAAGATCATGCTTAATATCTTGTAGATTGGATGGAAGGGGAAAAACCTTTGACATATACCCATGAAAAAGTCACATGGTTTCGTGGTAGTCAAGTCATGAATCCCTTGATGTTTGTTGATGTGCGGCCTGTTCAGCACTGTGGAAGGCCGCACATAACAAACAACAAGGAACTCAAGCCTTGGCCACCACGAAGCCCTGATCTAACACCATGTGACTTTTTTTATGAGGATATGTCAAAGACAAGGCCTTAATTCCTCCTCTTCCATCCAACTTACAAGATCTTAAGCAGCGGATAGCAACAGAAATTGCCATAATTGACGAGGATATGCTAAACTGTGTTTGGCAGGAATTTGATTACCGCATGAATGTATGCCTTGTATAATTAAGGGAGCACACATTCAAATTCCATGATTTGCTAGGTAAAACTTAATGCGTTGCAGAATTTGACGGCGAAAACCGTTTACCGATTAGTTGACAAGTTTTTGTTTAATAAACGCTTCAAACTGTCTATTTCTTTTGTAATCACCCTGTACACTGTAATGATTAATTACCTAACTTTATATAGACAGGAATCCAACGCCCTGATTAAATTTTTATCCCGTTCGTCCATTCTTTTACCCAAATTTCTTCATCTTACCTTTAGCATTGCCTCTGGCATGAGAGCCAGATGCTGTCGACTGATTTTCAGCCATCGAAGACGCTGACGCGCCGTAAGCGTTGGCCGCCGAATAGCTGGAAGAGCCAACGGCCATTCCAGCACCTGCTGCTGCCGAGGCACTCCGGCTGTTGTGTTCCGTTCTTTCAATAGTGGCAGCGCGGGAACCTGCTGCAGAGTGACCTTTGGCCATTCGACTGGACGAAGCCGACGAAGGCATGGTGGCGAAGGAGCTCGCCTCTTTTTGGATGGTCATATTGCGTTCCTGAAAATGAGACGGACAAAGCCTTCTTTAGTATAACATTGCTTCTTGCAACAGAAGTTCAGAGCTAAACTTGTATCATACGGGAAAAAAGATGGCTGAGAGAAAACTACAAAAAAATGCTAAAAAACAAAAACACTTAGGTTAGAAAACAGCCGGCTGTACACCTCGGTACTCTTCCGCCACTTTCGAAAATGTTTAGGCGCACACCTCTATCACGCACTGAACAGCGATCGCTATTATATAATCTAAAAGCAGTAACCATCACAATTGCCTGTTAAAATGTGTTTGCTTTTAGGCCTAATTTTTACTTGCTGTTTTAATTTCGTAAGTAGCAGCTAATGGAGAATTGAGTACGACAGTAGACTTAGTTATCCGTGCACCACGGTGTGGAGACTTCACGTTGCCACGGCAACGTGATTTTAGGTCAAATTTTCAGCTTTTAGGTCTATTTGTTTTTAACTGCCGTTTTAATTTTGAAACTTCGGTAGCAGCTAACGGAGAATTTGGCTCGAGAGTAGGCCTATTCATACATGCAACACGGTGTCGAAACTATTTTAAATGAAGGTAATGTGTGTCGTTACGAAATTCTTTTGTTTTTATCGTCAACTATACAGACACTTTAATAAACTTTCGGTCATAACTCGCGCATTGATCACACCTAAAACAACGAAAATGAACGAGTTTGGTAAAAATTATGACATAAGTTCACATTCTAATGTCAAATTTGGCGTGCATAAAATTGCAGCAGCATGCTGACATGTTTAGTTTGGTGTTAAAATATATTATTTTTTTTTATTATACATTTTATAATTTTTTTAAACTCATTGCTTTCTGGTCCTTTGAGATGTGATAAAGCCTGAACAGGACGCATTACGGCCAAAAATTAATAAAATAAAATGTCTGTAATAATTCAAGTTATGGAGATCGCCTCGTCAGGGTTTTGCATACTTTACTCATTATTACATTTTTACCAAAAAAGTTTTTTTTTGTTTGTTTGTTACTTGGGTTTCGTTTGGCATAAATACAAAACGAATATGTTCCGTTTCAAATTTTTGAATCCCCGAAAAAGTAAAGTAAAAATAAAAATGTTGATTAAAGTTTTCTACAGATTGGATCTCGGTCCAGAAACATCCATGCATGTTTTTGATTATTAATCCACAAAGAAAGCGCTTGTTCTCCTTCATTTTTTTTCTTGTTACGACGGCCACAGTTCGGCCAGTTACGATTTATTTATGCCCAAAAACGCAACGATGGCCTCGAGGAAAAACGGAAGTTGGAACTCACGTGACGTGCTTCGCCATCCAAGATATTCATGAGTTTATTTTCGGCACTCATGTAGTCCACTGTGTCGTCTCCTGTCATGATGTTTTCCGTGGAGGCTGACACGTACTAAGAAAAAAAAAAAATAGAAAAACAAAAGTAAATTAAAACAGCAATAAACGTAATACTTCCAGGAAAATAATACAACTAAAACGACTAACTTTCATCAAAATAAACCTTATAATCCGGATTTTCGTTTGAAACTATGATGGGCTAGAGTTGGAATGGGGGTGGGGAGGAGGTGGATGGTTGGAATTAGCGATATACTCGAATTATTTGGAAAGCAAATGTTGCGGGTCAGTGTCAATCGTGTTAACTTACAAGATGTGAATTTTGCAGCCTTTACAAGGTGTACGTTTTCCAACCCTTTCATGATGTGAATTTTGCACCTTATACAGAATCCTACGAATTACCTAGTAAAATTGTTCCTCCTACTCAAAGTAAAAGAATCTTAAGGGTGTGATAGCAGACGAAAAGGGTGTTTGTTATACCTGAATCTTTCATCTATCTTTCATCTATCTATGGCTATGTTTACGGTTAGCCATGAATTGCATGGAAACCGAGGCTCGTAACGGATGCCTAGCATTGTCGATTTATTTGAGCATTGCAGGGAAGCAAACACGGCGCGAGTATTTGCTTTGGTTATTATTTTCAGCAAACTTTGTACTGCAGGGAAACAATCGCAATGGGTTGCTCTGGAAGTTTTTAATAAGCACTGCAGGTAAACAAGCACGTCTTGTTAGCATCATAGGAAAATGTGCACGTCTGGAAAGAGTTGCTTGCATAAATACTGAACTCAATTGAGCAGTACAGGGAAGTGTGTATGTATAAAGGGGATTGCTGGGTGGATGAAGGAGTTGCAGTAATAATAGAGCATTGCAGGAAAGCAAACTTGGAGTAAAGGGCTGCTTTCATAAAAACCGAGTTCAAAAGAGCGTAAAAGGGAAACATTTGTTGAAAATCTGGTTACCTTCATAAGAACTGGGTTCAGTGCACTACTGCAGGAAAGCATCTACGGGAAAGGGGTAGCTTTCATTAAAACTAAGCTTCGAGAGTATTACTGGAAAACATCTATGGATAAAGGGGTTGCTTTCATTACAACTAAGCTTGCGAGAGTATCACAGGGAAGCATCTACAGATAAAGGGAATGCTTTCATTAAAACTGAGCACAGTATGGTATTGTAGGGAACATATAAGGATGAAGGGGTTGCCTAATAAAAACTGAGCTCAATAGAGTATTGCAGGGAAGCCTATACAGTATAGTAGAAGGAGCTGCTTTAATAAAAACTGAGCTCAACAGAGTCGTACAGGGAAGCATCCACTAATAAAGTGGTTGCTTTCATTAAAACTGAGCTCAATAGGGTATTACAGGGAAGCTTATATGTGGATGAAGGGGTTGCTTTTAAAAATACTGGATTCAATTGACCACTGCTTGGAAAATTACGGTGGTAAAAGGTGTTTCACTTGAAATCAATAGATCCTTCCACGATGTAAGGAAGCATACATGTCTCTAGGAGTTGGTTTTAATACTGGAGTTGAGGACTTAGCAAGGAATCATATAGATTCTGTATTTTACATTTTCCAACGTTGCAGATTTGTAGTTATTCAGCCATTGGCTCTATGGCAACATTCAATGGCAAACTAACGACCTTTCATTCTAGCCAGAACCATTCTCTTTAAGTAGTAAGGTGGAGGTGGGGGAGGTTGGGATAGGTGTTTCAAGTGGTTCCCTTTTGTCCGAGCGGATCAAGAGAGGAGATTAGTCGGCAGGAGGCGCAATGATATAAACGAGAGCCTCTCCTGCCAGTCAGCTCCCCCCCACCACAACTCCCCCACCCCCAGTCTCTCACGTGAGCATTGTTTCCAGAGGATCTGGCGTTTAGCCCTAAAACCATCACAAGAGCAAGGAAGAGAGAGAGAGAAAAGCCAGGCCTTTTGAAAAGACGTCACTGCTACCATTGTGCTTCTCCTCTTTCTGTAAGCGGCGATCGCGACGACTGAGGTGTTTCTCAAAGGCATTCGGGTGGGGGGGGGATGTCGACGACATGGGTGTTTTTGGTTGGTTGCATCAAACGCCGGCTGTGGCGTGTGCCAACTCCTCTTGTGCTCCCGACGTCTCAGGAATAATATCGACCTGCCAGATGGTTCTTATGAATTCTTCTCAGCTCTGTTCTCTACTCCTTTCGTTTTGCAGGAAATCATTTTTTTTTGCCCATAAGGTTGCCTAGTAATCAGTATCGGTTTTGTTGGTTACAACCATTTTGGTTGGAAGTTGGAATCGACATGGACGGGTACTTATAGGATGATTTATAGGGTTGCATTTCAAACTGCTCCAACGTTGACTCTGTGTATGTTTGTCCGTCGTTTGAATATGAATAATAAACAACAATGCGTCGCTAAGGAACATTGAGTTCAGTCGTAATTCTTAGAAACAATCACGTTCATCATTACGTTTGGTAGAAGTCCTCCCTACAGCAAAACTAAAACAATTACTATCTCCGTCCCTATTTATAGTGTCCGCGGCCCATCTTGAGTTCGCCCCAGAATCAACACAAATAATCGATTGTATGTTTTTGGTCGCAGAGTACCTTGTTGATATCCAAAATAGTTACAAAAACAATGGCGGCCGTTGATTAAAAATTTTCCCTCCAGGAAGACGTCACCGATCACAAAATACGTGCAGGACTCAAGATACGCCGCGCACATAAAAATACTTATCGACCAAACTTGGCCAGGTCGTAAATAAATTTGGAAGGTATATTATACCAAAAATTATGTAATTCTGTGCACGAGTAAAGTAGGGAGCCACACGTAAATTTGAAAACTGTTCCCTGGTGTTTTTCTTCTTCTTGTTCTGCCACCGTTTCAGAAAAAAACTACTGCACCAACCTAAAATCTGAAACGAAATGTAAGCCAGAAAATTCCTGGTTCTTCATGGTCAAAGAGACCGCATCTTCATCGTCAAAAAGATCACATTTCAATTGAGGCTTATAGTTTTAATAATAGAGACTTATAGTTTTAATAATAGATGCTTATAGTTTTAATAATAGAGGCTTATAGTTTTAATAATTAGAGGCTTATAGTTTTAAACCAAACTAAGCTACGGTGAAACTGGCAGCTAGAAAAGATAGAATGGCATTTTTATTTCGTAGATGCAGGCTTTCAGAGCTGGGCTGAATTGTTTCAAAATGGGCAGCAATAATTACTGTATGCGCGCGCGTTCACACCTTTACTAATGAAAAAAAATTACTACAAACAATTATTCACCCGCGTCAAGTTAGGCAACAAATATCATTTCAATTCAATTATCGAGGACGCCTTAGCGCGACGACGCCTTAGCCACAAAAAAGGTACACGGATTACAAACAAAAACATCAAGCGTTACGGGCTAAAATGTAGACGGATAAAGTTGATGATTTTTAATTGAAATAAGCCAATGTACGATTCAGTAAATGTCACCTGTTTAAGAGATGTTGTGCTTTATCAATTATTAAATTGGTAAAGGAAACAGCACTTAGACAGATGCAACTTTCTCAATTGTACATTCGATTATTTCAATTAAAAGATTAAAAATTATCAATTTTTATCCGTGTACATTTTAACAAGTAAAGTGAAACTTCGATCGTGTAACCCTATTTTAGGGCACACTATTGACGTTTTTCTTTGTAATTTTATTACTATTTTTATTATTATATGACAGCCCCCTCCCCCCTTATATGGCAGGTTTAATAAAGCATTGTTGTGATTTCCTGTTTGGATGAAAATACTGTGATTTCCCGTTAGCAGTCGCCCAAGCTTTCACTGATTTCGTTAGATTCAGGGTTAAGAGACAAAGAGGCCTATATCCCGTTTGCAAGAAAATAGTGTGACTGAAAAAAAAACATGACGTCATCAGTACTGTGCCTCTTTGTTGAAAACGCAGTACGAATTATTAGTTTATACCACAGACAATTCCGTTTAGCAGACATAGAAACACACAATATAAGGATTATCGAGATTATAAGGATGAATAAGGATTACCGAAATTCCCACTGTGGACGTCCATGTGATTGCGGACACACACAAACCCACAAACAAACAAATATTACGATCTTAGTTATATAGATTTTGAAAGTAATGAGCAATTTTTTCATACTTCGATTTTTGGTCAAAGGTTCAGTCAAATTTAGGGTCAGCAGGTAGCCATTTCCTTACGTTTTTTTTAGTTGCACCAATTTTATGAAGGTCCTGGAATTACATTGAAACAATTTTGGACCTAAAACGGGAATTGGTTTTTTTTTTTTTTTGGGGGGGGGGGGCTAGCAATGCATCCAGTCTGGTGCGCTTTGCAGATATTTGCTTCTGTGTAAAGAACTGGGAAACACTCGACCGTGGCCGCAGACTGAAGTGGACACAAACGCACAGCGGCGTAGACTGCACGCAATCGCACCCGACACCGTTCCCCCTCCTACTCAACCAAAAAAAAAAAAAAAATTGAAACGATCTCAGTGTTTCTCCAGAAAACCTATTAAAGACGCAGATGTTGTTGAGCGGTTCAAGTTGTATCCGAAGCTTTCTTCGCTTTCGAGATAAGAAGCGGAACGACAAACGTGATGATCAGACTGACCAGCCAGCCAAAACCAAAAGAGAAAGCTCCAAAAGTTTTGTGGTGCAAAAACAAGGCGAACCTTTTGTTGTTTACGTGTTTCTAGTTGGGAAGGGGGGAATATAATGTTGTTGACGTCGTTGGATAACGTTTAAACATTGTTTCTCAAACGTGGAAACATGAAACCATCAATATTGTGTACCAAAAGTTCTAGTCTCACGATGGTTTCGTGCGGAATATTTAAACCGATGGATGTAAACAAAATATTTTAGTACAGTGAAGAGAACGGGGAACATGAAGACGAAGACTTCCAAGCCTCTAGACCAAAGATGTGGGCGCTTTTAATGCACGAATAGGGAATAGGGGAAAAAAGTCATCGTGGCTGAGTTGTGAGAGAGCTCAGCCTGGTTGCTGGAGGTTTGCGGATCTGGTCGAACCCCTGGATAGGGGATCTTGGCAAAGTCCCCGGCAGGACTGCCGGCCAGGGTAGCGTGAGAGGATACCATGCTCCTTCAGCGGCTATGGGAACAATTCTGGGACAATTTATGGGGCCAACTCTGGACAATCTTTCGGCCCCTACGATGATCGGAGGTTTCCCGGATCGAATCACCCGCATTGGCACCTCCCTTTACCAGATACTTCTTCTTCTCTAAAAGTCTGGTAATGTTCAAAATTGAGCCGGTTCAGCCATACAAGCATTAAGTTGCTTCGGCTGACTTAAAGCTCAAAGAAATTAATTTAAAAAAAAAGTGCACAAATTTGCGTAAAAACACACCGTTTCGGCTCGTCTGGAGCCATTATCAAGATAGCAGACTCAAGGCTGATTTAATGTTAAATTTTAAAATTATACATTGCTTGCTGCTGCTTGAGCTACCCTTCTTCGAAATTAGCACTGAGACGAGAACTAAGACGAGAAATAGGGACCACCGGTTTAAGCTTGTGGTCCCCAGACTTAATCTTAATTGTAAGAAATCTTTCTTCGCTATAAGAGTCGCCCCAGTGTGGAATTTCTTGAGCGATAGTATTGTCTCGGCCTCATTACTTAAAATATTTTAAAAGACATTGTTGAATGGGTGGTGCTTAAAGGCACACCTTCTCCGTCCTCCCGATTGTCCCTCAAGTTTTCGATCCTTCTCCTTTCCAACCTAAATCGTTTTAAAAGTCATCGTAAACTGGCTACTTTTTTATGTTTTATAATTAGCGAAATTGATTTTATCCATTTGTCGATGTATCCTTTAATACGGTTCTTTTTTTACCTTATTTTGAATGCTGTAATTTTAACTATGTAATATATGTAATGTTAATTTACAGTTAAGTTGTGAGTGGTTCCTCTGGGAACCCTGTCTTGCCGTTTTGCTCGTTTAAGAGCAAAAAAATTGCTTATTATAAAACAAATTAAATATAACACAAGAAAGCCATGATTCAAGTTGCAAGTAAAAAGTCCATCTTAACAAGGCAGAACTTGCTATGACATGTCAAAAACGGATGGAACTATAAAAAATTTAAAAAAAAATTAAATTAAAAATTAAAACAAGAGAGGACTTCGATATGTGCTAGCCACAAGCACCCATCGAAGCCCCCTCTTGTTTAAAATTGTCAACATATTTTTTCCAGTTCTGTCCTTTTTTAACACGCCCTAGTAAAGTTCTGCCTTGTTAAAATGGACATTTTACTTGCAACTTGACTCATGGCTTTCTTGTCTTATTTGTAATTTGTTGTAACTTGTTATTCTTGATAACGGCTCTGAGATAAGCCGAAACGTCGAGTTTTTACCTGTATTTGTGCACTTTCCGTCTTTTACTTTCTAACATTCTACAAGTGCTTTTCAAATTAATGATATTTCACTAGCAGATCATGTATTTGATCAATCCAAACGAAGCAAGAAAGCAATTTACAAAACATTGTTGCAAACTACAATTAGCCAACCATTTATTTCATTGAATCCCCTATGTACGATTATGGTTCAGAACGGGTTCGGGAAGATTTTATTACGACCTTAGAGAGATGGCTTAGATGTCTGTGGCGTACGAGTTGTGGCACGGACTTCGGATGGTTCGAATGATGGCCAAGTTATCTCTGTGAAACCTAAGTCTATAGTAAAAGATCGGAGATATTTTTAGACGTTCACTGGCGTATTATTGCGTTTCCTTAATCGTATTCATAACATTTTTAATCATAACTTATTAGTGCGTACACTATTTCATTGCATTTCCGTAAATCCAGGTACGTAAGTGCAAGGACACACCTTGTGGCTTTATATCTTACGAATTTGATTTCTTCAGTGTTTCGTATTACTTAGTTTTTTTAGATCGAAACACCAACCAAACTTTCAGTTTAATTCTCCTTTAATAAACTGTCCTTTAATATCCTGTCCTTTAATACTCTCTTTTTATCCTCTGCCCTTTAATACTGTCCTTTAATTCTCTGTCATTTAATACTCTCCTTTAATACAGTGTTCTTTAATGCTGTCATTTATTACCTTTCTTTAATACACTGTTCTTTAATATACTCCTTTAATACACTGTACTTTAATACTCTCCTTTGATACGCTGACTTTAATTCTATCCTTTAATACACTGTACTCTAATACTCTCCTTTAATCCACTGTCCTTTAATGCTCTCCTTTAATAATGCTGCTCCTGTATGGAGACATTTTTTTTGGTAAAATTAAGGAAGACATTTATAGTAAATCAATTTTTTTTATCAATTGCCAGAGAACTGAAATACATAAATTTTCTTCACGATAAGTTAAAAGGTTAAACAAGAAAATGTTATCTAAAAAATTGTGAACT
>JAHWFP010190214.1:0-17814 GCA_023313725.1 Lithobius niger | reverse complement strand
CTAACCCCAATCACCGTCCATTTTTTTGACAAACATGTTTGCTCAGATAGACGCTGGTTTTGGCTTCTTACCCGATGAAAGAGTTTTCAACAGACAGGCTGTCTTTGGATGATGTTTTTAGTATGATATTTGAAGGTGTGACTCGATTACCTGGATGTTGGCGGAGTTTATTTTTCGTTGGGGGCGGGGTGGGGGGGATTGGAAGAAGTCTGGTGTCAGTTAAGGTTGAGTTTTTGAGTTAACGTTGCGAGGGTACTTGGTGGCAGCCATTTGGGTTGTGACATTATTCATACGGATACATGGCAATCAGGGTGTCAATTCGGTATTTTCTCGATCAAGCGCCGGGTATAGGAAAATCACCGGGTGAACTCCGTGCTGCCATTTAGGCTTTGACAGGATTCGTACGCGAAAATAAAATGCTACGGTCCTTCAATAAACTCCGAGTGCTTCTTAGAAAAAAGAGCTGTTAAAACTTGCGTGTGCTAAAAAAAAAAGCTATTCAGCTGTAGTACAGAAATAAATACAGATGCAAACCTATTTACGTTGCCTTTTGGACATATATGTCAGACTGCCTGAGCGGGGAATCGAGCACAGGACCTCTGAAATCAAAGGCCGTGGTCCTACCGCTGAGCCATTCTGACAAGGCCAAAAGGAAACGTCCACATTTAACACGTGCACATAAAAACATATACACTGTATATATATATACAGCGAGTAGCAATCTTCAAGTTTTCATTTAACTTTCGAACTATTAGTCGGTGCGATTAACTTGGCTAATAGGATTGACCTTGGCGGCGTTTCCTTGGTTGAATGATATCACTACCTTCAAAGGCCGATCGTTTGTGGAAACTTGGCGGGTTTTTCTACCAGTTTTGGTTTGGGTGGATAATACGCTTAGGTTGGGCAAGCAAATTCGTCATTATCATTAAGCAGTACAATGAAAGAGGGGCGTAGAATGAAAGCGGGCGAGCGAGCGACCGACAATGTCAAACAAACGGGTGTGGCCCGTAACAATCAGTAACAATCGAAATATTGCTCTTTTAGCCGACTTGAAGAATTTCAAAGTTGATTGAGTAACAATCACTACACGCACGGTCGTTGTTGGTTTTATTGCGCTTGGTATCAGAACGGAGAAACGGGCAATTGAGCGTCCTCCATTGAAAAAAGACATTTACTTCCATAACAAAACAAATCAGCAGGGGTTCAAAGGGAGAGGAAGCAGGGATGGGGATATTCAGACCACACAATAGGGGAAATCCGGGGGCCCACCACAGTATTTCGCTGAGATATGCGGGAACTGGCTAGAACGGCGTATGTTACGGCGGGGGTACAGCTAGTTTTTATTAAATTCTATTAACGTCTAAAATTGTGTTAGGCTACTTGTTTATTTTTATCAAATTTTGCTCTTAGTTAGGGGGTTGGGGAAGAAAGGGGGGAAGTGAAGTGAATCTTCAGTGGCGCATCTTAGGGGGTACAAATGAGGAAATTGCCACCTTCCCACCCCCATTCACTAGACCTGAAGTTAAAGAATAAAATTTGGTAAAAATGGACAAGTAAGGCATTTATACTGTAAGTGGACTCGTCAGCCGATTTGTTGTACGCCATTTTGAATTCCAAATTGATTTGCCCTTCTCCAGCAAAATTCGTGGGTGCACAACTGGAATAAGTCCCCCCCTTCCTTAACCAATCTGCCATTGCTGTTAGTCGTACTCCGTAGGTTTCGATATTTCCGCTGAGCGAAAGTGCACCGAAAAAGTGTAGAAGTTCTGGAAAGAGAAACGCAAAGTGCTTTCTTTGCGTTCTGCCATAAAAATGAATCGCGATCGTAAGCTGCTTTTGACAGTTGCGCTCTCGGGGAGACGAAAACCCGCTCGATCCCGCTACAAACCCCTCATGTCCCTCGCGTCACAAGATAAACCTTAACTTTAAGTCATTTCAGAAAATGCAGTTTCGTATATTCTTCTTGTTCTGGAGCTAGAAAAATGACAATCTCTTTTTCTTGTTGCTTTCAGTAACGAACCACGAGCCATTTGTTTTGTGTGCTTACTTTCTCGTACTATATACAGTTCATTTTTTTTTTATTATTAAAAGAAAAACCTTCCCGCACGCTTGGCCATTCTTCAAACCGTTCCCGTGAAGTTCGCCAATCTTCCGTCGGTTTTCCGCCTACTCGGACACGGCGGCGCTGCAGTACTTCGCAGAGCGATCGTTTGTCAAAATGATGCATTGCTGTTTCCGGAAGGGAGCCACGTCTTTTTCTTCGTCTTGTCAGCTCAGGTCATTAGTCGGAAGTGCGACTTCGGCGTCGGCGGCGCGGCGGAAGTCATTTTTGGAATGAATGAATTTGAATCCCAGCGCGGCAGTTCCAAACTTAAAATGCAAACGCGTGGTGGCTGTTGCCTTTGTTGCCAGTGAATCTGCAATTTAATTAGCGAATCAGACGATCTAAATAAACCGGAATGAACGAAAAAAGGGATGGTCGTTCGGATACGGCACAAAAGATACGAAGCGGGGCCAAAAGGGATACGATGTCACATAGGCAAGCGTAATAAAGTGTTGAAAATTGAACCGCGCCATTTTTTTTTTCCGGAAAAAGCATTGTCAAAAACCAAAGAGAAAAAAAGGGAACGTTGTAAAAAAGAAAAAAATTAATATTGAAAAATAGTAAAAATCGTTGTTAAAAATGGAAGAAGTATTGTCAAATAGAAAAGCAGCATACCTAAAAAAAAACAGCAATAAAAAAAAAAACTGTCAAAAAGGCAAAAAAAAGTATAGAGCAGTGACACGACGTAGTATTATTGTATATAACTCTATGCTGGAGCCTTAATGGGCTAGCTGCAAAGGGCACTGCAGAGAGTAACAGAAGGGCGTCATACTGAAGCTGATGCTGTGAAGAGTGATTTCTTAAGACCTAAAACCCGCGATTTTTGTTGTTAGAGAAAACAACGTTATTTTAAGCCTAAGAAATCCGCTCTTCCGTTGTTTTTCCCTCCATTTTTATGTAGTGCACCTTGTAGTTATGGCCTCCAAAACCCATACTGGTGCCAATATGGCGGCAAATGTCACTGCTCTATAGTCAAAAAAGGAGTGTTAAATGGGGGTAAAAAATATTGTATAACAAAAAGAAAAGCATAAAGTAGGGGGAAAAAAAGCATTAATGAAAAAGGATAAAATAGTCGAAAGGAAATAGAACATTGCCAAAAAGGGAAAAATCATTATCAAAAAACGAAAAATTAGAGTCAGGAATGGGACTGTAAAACAAGTGGAGGAAAACGTTAAACATGGAAAAAAAAAAAACAATGCAAAGAAGGGAGATACGGTATTCCAAAAAGGAAGAAAAGCATTGTCAAAAAGAAAAAAAACATTGTCAAAAAAAAAGAAAAAGCATTGTAGAAAACGGGAAAAAAAATTGTTGTCAAAAACGGAAGGAAGCAGTGCCAAAAAAAAAAACAGAATGAAAATGTCGTCTAAAAGGGGGTAAAAGAGTGTAAAGTATAGAAGCTTGAAAAGAAACGGCATTTTCAAAAACCCGAAAATTTTGTGTCCAAAAAGAAGAAAAAAACTTTGCCATAAAGGAAAAAGGCATTACGAAAAGAGGAAAAAAATCATTGTAAGTAATGAGAAAAATCATTGTAATAAAAAAGAAGAAAAAATACAGTCTAAAAGGGGAAAAACTGTCATAAAGGAAAACAGGATTGTCAAAAAATAAACAGCATTGTCATGAACAAAAAAAATATTGTTAAAAATGGAAAAAAATGTCAAAACAGGAAAAACGTATTGTCGGAAATGAAAGAGTACAGAACTTGGTTATAAATATTCGCTATGCGGGGGGGTGGGAGCAACATTGTGCACAAATGTCACAATGTTGACTCCACTGTGTTTCTTCGTTTATTTAAAAATGAAAGGCAAAAAAAAAGCATTGTCAAAAAAGGGAAAAACAGGTTGTCAGAAAGCGAAAACGCATTGTAAAGAAGGGGAAAAACCATTGTCAAAAGGTTCAAAGCGTTATAAAAGAAGGAAAATGCATAGTCAAAAAGCGTAAATGAACTCTCAAAAAATGAAAAAGCGTTGCAAAAAACTGAAAAAAAAACATTCATAGGAGAAAAAAAAACTTAAACATTGTCCAAAAGGGAAAAAGCATCGTCGAAAAGAAAAAATCCATTGTAAAAGAGGGGAAAAACATGTAAAAAAAATGGAAAATAAACTGGCCTCGTCAATAATAAACAACAAAATTGTCAAAAAGGCATTATGTGAACGAAGCGACGGAAGATAATAATGCCACCCGTAACACAGTTTGGTGGGAAAACAACAACAACACTTCTTTCTCTGAATGAGTCTTTTAAAACATTTCATACTTTTCTTTTTATTCGGCCAATAGCAGTAAAAATAACGGGAGCTTCTAAAACGCAGGGCTTGTAGGGGTAAATGGCGTCACATCCGAGGAATGAATTAATAAGCACTTTTCCCAACTTTCCCGGCATGTGTAAAAGGAATTTTATCACAAGCACGACCATTAAACTTGGATCCGGGAATTTTACGAGGGATGAGAGTAGGCCTTGGGGAGAGGGTATTGGGGGATGCGTAGAAGGGGAGGGAAGGGTATTGTAAACTGGAACAGCCCCTGGGTACAGGTAGGGAGTTAATAGCGCGTGCTTTAAATTATTATTACTCCCCTCCCTCCCTCTTGTGGCCTTGAGGGGATAAATTATGAAGCTTGTTATGTTACGTCGATGGGTTGATTTTGGGCTTCTGTGCACACCACAAAGACGCTCTATAGCCCTGCTTTGTCCCTGTGAAAAACGCTGATTGTATTGGGGAGTGTTGGAAACAATAACGTGATTAATGAAAAAAAAAACCTTAAAATCAGTGAAACAAGAAAAACCCCATGTAACGTATTTTCACAAGGTATTCATTTGTAGTCTTACATTCGCCTATCAAGAGAAATCATAATTAAATCACGACGCACTTTGTTTCATTTTCATAGTATATTCGTTAACAATTGTGTGTTACCTGAAGTTAATGTAACATTTACATTAACATTAGTTAACGTGCATATTAGTGTACGGTACGGCGATTGCAACGCTTGACGAAATCGCTATACGTAAAAGGAATAAAAAATCAACCATGTATGGGTTTACACAGCAGTCCAAAATAAATGCACTAATTAAAATAATAGTGTTCTATTAAGTTAAATCATAAATTGGGTTGACCTCGTTAAAGCTAGGTTTTCCTGTGATTATTCGCATTTTTAAAAAATGTTTTCTCAATGTTTATCCTAACAACATTTTTTTGCCTGCAGTCCCGGACGGATCTTGGATGAAAAATAGCACACGCGACTGGATCGGACAATATGGCCACCAAAAGCGCCGCTGATGCAATTGATTTGTCTTTTTGGCGCTTTTTGTCAACCGAGGGCGACACCTTCCTTACAAAAATGCTGCCTTTCTTGAAACATTTTCTGGATAAATGAACATGTCGCTATTTACTGAAGATATATGTGTAGTCGAGAGATTTAATAGCTCTATGGTAAAAATACGGAAATTTATTTATTTATTTGTACCTGTAAGGTATTTTCCGGGAGATTACTGGGATTAAGTAAGTGAATTACTAAGCTTTTTGTCGGTTGCTTCTATTTGGCGGTAGATGGCGGGACTCAACGAACAAAAAATCGCCGATGAGATTTCCTTGGTCAGTTCCCGAACAGACCTCGAAGAAATGAAAATGGACCACTCGTGGCGGCCATTTTGTCTGCCCCCCTAATATAGAGCAGTGACACGACGTAGTATTATTGTATATAGCTCTATGCTGGAGCCTTAATGGGTTAGCTGCAAGGGGCACTGCAGAGAGAAACAGAAGGGCGTCATACTGAAGCCGATGCTGCGGAGTTCTTAGACCTAAAACGCGCGAGTTTTGTTGTTGGAGAAAACAACGTTATTTTAAGCCAAGGAAATCCGCTCTTCCATTGTTTTTCCCTCCATTTTTATGTAGTGCACCTTGTAGTTATGCCCTCCAAAACCCATACTGGTGCCAATATGGCGGCAAATGTGACTGCTCTATTGTTACAGGTCGGGCCGGATAGTATACTGGTTCATGCCATGAACTTCGATTGCAGGGTTGCTCGTCTTGAACACGTGCCACAGTTTCTTTGCTGAGAGGACCTTCAATTTCTTAAATGCTCTCCGCTCAATTCCTGTTCCGCTCATCACGTTTAAGGTTCTCTGCTCAATTCCTGTTCCGCTCATCACGTACACGTTTAAGATTTTTAACACCAACCAAAGAGATTTCACGTTAAAACAGGGCAAGCGTAAGAAAGTGTGGCAAATTGAACCACGCCATGTTGGGGAAAGTACGTCTGTTTCTAGAGGGTAAACAGCCTAACAGAAATATTGGTTCCGCATATGAGTAGATTGAAACTTAGTGGCTCAGGAAAGTCAGCGGCGTGACTAGAAAAAGTCAGGGGCTCGGGAAAGCATGGTAGATAGGAATGATTTAACTTGACATGTTCGTATGGATCCATGTTATGTTAAAATGCCACCCGTCAAAATGCCACCACGACTAAATGTCATCTTTTTGAGACTATCATGCTAGTAAACTATTACTATAGCGTGGTTGCAGTTTAGCAGTTGCTAAGGCCCGTATTCTGAACGCTGACTAAAACTCGTACTTGAACTGAAATGACGTCACACCTATTTAGTGCCATTCACCACCAGAACTTCGTTTGGATACATTTGGAAGATATCGGGTGGTGAATGGCACTTCATAGGTGTGACGTCATTTGACTTGAAATGACGTCACACCTATTAAGTGCCATTCACCACCCTATTTTCTTCCAAATGTATCCAAAAGAAGTTCTGGTGGTGAAGGGCACTAAATAGGTGTGACGTCATTTCAAGTCAAGTACGAGTTTTAGTCAGCGTTCAGAATACGGGCCTAAGGCTTCGTATGGAATGTTTTAAAGGCATATCCATATTGTCTGGGCACCGTCCATTTAAGGTATATCACGTTCCGTGATATCTTTTTTTTGCACATTAACTCACTAGTGCACCTAGGCACTCGCAACACATCCATCCATTCAACCCTACTACCTCAATTCAGCGCATTAAAGGCGCCTTTTCACCGATTCAACTCCTGGATGCAGCACCGTGGAATCTTCGAGCAATATAAAGAAAATCACGGTAAATTACAAATGGAACAACACTATTCGCAGCAGTCATTCCGATTTTCGTAACTAAAACGAGGTCACGTGACGCTCATCAGCCTATTGGACGACGGAGAATCCGGAACACAAATGCTGTGTTTAGAATATGGGCAACGCTATCGAAATGGCGAACAGGCGCCTTCAAAGCACGGCTGATTTGTACAGTCTATAGCGAAAGAGCACATAGTAGCATTTTGACGGGTAGCGTTTTGACGTGTTACCGTCCATGACCCGTCAATTTTGAACCGTAATGAACGTTTCAGAAAATAAAGTTAAGCATTCAGTAAGAACCCTGGAAAACCTAAACACCGATCGTGGTGAGGGCCGTGATATTAATCCGAGTCTGGTGAAGGAGCCTGGTAGTTACCCAGAATGCCCTGTCTGAAAATACACTATGAGGAACTTTTCCAGATTTGTTTATATAGTCACGGATTTGAACAGCTTTTTCAAAGCATCTATAGGGCAGTGACACGACGTAGTACTATTGTATATAACTCTATCGTATATGGTGGAGCCAGTAACTGAGTTAGCTGCAAGGTGCACTGGTGGGGGAAAAGAAGAGCGTCTCACTGAAGCCAATGCTATTCGACTGCATTTCTTAGGCCTGAAACGCGCTATTTTTGCCGATTTGCTGGCAGTTGCTGACATTTTTAAGCAAGTGGAATCTTTATTTTCCAATTACAACCTAAGCAGCATAAGGATTGGAGAAAACAACGGTTTTTTAAGCCTACGACATCCACTCTCAAAGCACTGGCTTGACTAGAAATGCCTCCAGATGCTATCTCGTAGGCAATATGACGTCACTTGACGCTGCTCTGTAGAGCAGTGACACGACGTAGTAAATTGTATATAACTCTATGCTGGAACCTTAATGGGTTAGCTACAAGGGGCACTGCAGAGAGAAACAGAAGGGCGTCATACTGAAGCCGATGCTGTCAAGAGTGATTTCTTTAGACCTAAAACGCGCGATTTTTGTTGTTGGAGAAAACAACGTTATTTTAAGCCTAAGAAATCCACTCTTCCGTTGTTTTTCCCTCCATTTTTATGTAGTGCACCTTGTAGTTATGCCTTACAAAACCCATACTGGTGCCAATCTGGTGCCAATATGGCGGCAAATGTCATTGCTCTATAGGCTGAGCGTTACCACCGCTAGCAGAAAACTGGAATGTATTGGTCAACTTTGATGATTTAGTGTACCAAGAGCCTTGAAATTGGCCTTATAAGTTGACCTGAAATTGGCCTTTAAGTTAGCCTTTTTTGCCGTGTTGGTACCGTGAAAAATGACGCCAGTCGCGAATGTTCCTGTTTAGACAGGTTTTTCATTGGGGTGTGCTGGCTGAATTGATGTTGTGTAGTTATGAAAAAGTCGGTCATTATGACACGTGGTGGAGCTGTCACACGGTGGGGTTGTGTAGACCCCATAAAAGTGTTGAATTAGCAAAAAAATGTGGGTTATTAAAAATAGGGATAGCCGATATTGATGTCGGTATCGGTATAATCTGTATTTATCGTTTTTTTTTTTTGCCAAATCGGTATCGGACCTCTGTAAGGCTACCGATACAGATATTCGTTACGCCAAGAAACAAAACCGTCTTCTCTGCAGAACTCGACAGCTAGCACGGCAAAAGCAACAACCAAGTGAGAAAAGCAATTGTAATGAAAATGTACCACATAATAGTTCTGACGCTCTTAAGTTTTACAACGACCTACCTAAAATCTGAGAATGTACTGAAGCCATAAGTAGGAATAGGAGAAAAAATACTGTTATTGCTGCACGGAACGTTTTGGATAATCTTACAGACTGGATAATCGGAAACTGAAGTTGCATTTGTATGGAAATTAAATTTTTAGTGGTGTATTTTTTATTATTATCGGTATCAACATTGGCATCGGTATCGGATAAGATCGGGTTCGGATCGGTTTACCCTTCATCGGTATCGGATCGTATCGGTAAAGTCATATCGGCCGATCCCTAATTAAAAAAGTGTTGGTTAACCCACCGTGACGGCCGGTGTGAGTGGGTTTTCAGATTAACCGTATATAACGACTATAATTTTAGCATTGGGTGTGTAAGCGTGACGTTACCACCGTGCATTAAATTCCTTAAATTCCAATATTTTTCAAAACCGAGGGAACAATACAACGCTACGTAGTGATACAAATAGCAAAGAAAAATGTTTTAAATTACGACCCATGTGTAAATGTACCTGACATGCTTTTTGTTTTTCTTATGTTTGACCAATTTTTTCCTAGTTCCCAATTTTTTTGGGCATTTCTTTTGAACTGTTGTGTTTTTTCATGCCGCATTAGTTTCTTTCTTTCCTTTTTTTTTTGTACTAAGATTAGAAGTAAGATTGTCTTTTTCGTTTGGTTGTAGAGCTTTTTCAAAATCCTGGATCTACCCGGGGCTTTGACAGCATGTCTGACTCACTCTTTTCTTTTCTTTACAGGTAAGAACGAACACGCAACTATTGCCGAATATTGATGAAAAATAGGTAAGAATGTGCCTAGTGATAAAATTCATTTTCCTTCACAATGGGCGAAGGTTAGCACAAACGACTCACACATTGGACTCTGCTGATTTAGAATTGGGTGAAGCCCCTTGGTTTTGAGGGATAAAATACTTTCTCTTTTCAGGTGATTTCCTCTTTTTTTTTGGGCGGGGGGGGGTGGGGGGGAGATTCAGACTTCTTGAAACTCAGGTCCGTAGCTAGACCATTTTTCTAGAGTTTCAACTCATCATTTTGCGCCCCTCCCCTCCCCTCCAAATAAAAATAAATATCTTCTCAAATCCATTTTTTTACGTCGTCCCCCACACCGCCCAAATTGTCAAAGCAGCAGAAGCGTATAGCCGCTACCCCACAGTGGCAACCCGGACTACTGCACCGTGATTGAGGTTGGCGCTAATGGCCAAGCTGTCGACGCGCCATTAAGCCTCAATACCCCCCATCCTACATCGACCTGCTTGACTTTAAACGTAAAGTCAAACTAGTTTGTATTTCTTGTCGTGGTCAAGATTATTGCGATGTTGCATGTGGTTGCAGTTGAATGTGTTTGACAAAGATAAAAATATTTTAAAATATTCGGAAAACAGAGCCACTAAAAATCCTTATTATGTGTAATTACGCTACCGTCAGAGTGGTGTGTGTCTCCCCTGCCACACTCGCCCACTCGTACACCGCTAGTTGCGGTCGTGCTAAATATGCTCTAAAACACACACACACACACACAAAAAAAAAAAGCACCTAGGGCTAATAGGTGCTTTTCCTACTTTTTCAATGAGAATGACACTCATCCCTATACGGATTTGGTTAACAAATAATCAGGGATGGTTGCTTTTCCCGTTCTTGGTGTCAGCTTTGCGGGGATGCGTTTCTTGGCGAATCAAATATCTGTATCGGGGGCCTTACAGCGGTCCGATACCGATATGGCATAAATACCGGTCATACCGATATCAGACTCTCCCTGTAAGACAGTAGAGATGGCGGCTGTTGTTGCTTTATTTAGCTTGAAACTTGTGTATCAACCTTCATACCTACAACGTCCGCGGCCTATCTCGAGTTCTCCCCAGAACGAACACAGATAATCGATTGTACGTTTTTGGTAGCAGAGTGCCTTGTTGATATCCTAGATGGTTACAAAAACAACGGCGGCCGTCGATTAAAGCCACCCCCTCCAGGAAGACGTAGCCGTTCACAAAATACCTGCAGGACTCAAGATACGCTGCGCCCACAATAGCTGTTCAATCATAGTCAGGAACCGGGTATGACAGCCCGAACGTTGGATAAACTTAATCTAGTTTCAATACGCTTGCTGTTCCCTCCTACCAGTTTAACATTGTAGTTGGCATGTTCGTAGCTGTAGGGCAGAACTTTTAATTAAGATAAGTGTTGTACCGGAAGTGGGCGCCAAAGACTCTAAATGCGACTTCTTCCGGTTTGAGCGTTTGCCTCCCTTTCACTGATCCACTCCTCTCCCACCTTGCCTCCTATTGGCGGAGCCCTTCGAGGCACCATTAACAAGAGAGTACGCACATAGGGGCATCTTCCCCCCCCCCCCCCCCCCTCAACCCCCAAGTGCCCCTTTTTTAATCCCAGATGTCTTTTTTTTCCTTTCTTGCTTCGTCGGAGGACAACAAAACGGGCATCACAACTGGGACCAAAAGTACAAAAGTAGCATGAAACTAACTCTCCCCCTCCACCCCTCAAAATAAAAACAGCCCTCAAAAACTTCAAGTGTGCCCCCCCCCCCCCATCCTTCTCCCCTTTTGAAAGTTGCGTAGTCTGAGTAGCTGACCACTAACGAAAAGTGAATAAGATCCCCCAGTTTCTGAAAGCGTTGTCGGGTAGTTTCTGAAGGGTAAGCATATGCAAGGCGTCTGACGGGAACACCCCCCCCCCCCTCCCCATTCAGCGAATTTTTGTTGTTTCAAACATTCGTCAGCCTTCATGGTGTCTTCTGAGCACATTTTCTTGATATCCTGAAAAAGTCGTGATTGATTTTGTTTGAGTCCTGCAAAAGTCATGATTTTTTTTTCACATAAGTCACGCATTTCTGAACAACGACTGGATGAACAACTCCTGAATAATCTCAGCCTCAATAGAAAAAAAAACCAAAAAAAAAATCTGAGGGAGTATTTCTTTGTGCTCGGGAGACATCTAGTATTTTTGTTTGTTTTAGTCTTGCGACACTTTGTAATACCTTTGGTTTTCAAACAGGCAGCTCTTTTTCCATAACACATTTATTTGTTTTTAAAAGGTGATAAATTTTTACTTATTCCAGTACTTATTCCAGTAATTCGAAGGCACCCCAAGAAGTCGCCTGCCTGGCTTCCGTTTTACACGCTATTGATGACATGTAATGATTTTTTTTTACGATTTTTTTAACGACGATATTTAGCAGCGTAGAAGACAGCAATGCCGCGTGCAAAAAGTAAAAATGCTAAAGATATTTTAATACAACAGTAAGGTTTCGCGTGGACGAAACACTACAGCAACATTGTGGCATCCGAAACCTTACAGGAAAGTTTATTCGTGCTCCGTTACGCTTTTGACTTCGGTTCAGGTAAACCTTACCTTAAACATCAAACCAGTTCGATGTATCTTTTGTAATTCAATTATAGTGTCCGCGGTCTATCTTGAGTTCGCCCCAGAACGAATACAGATAATCGATTGTACGTTTTCGATAGCAGAGCACCTTGTTGATATCCTAGATGGTTACAAAAACAATGGCGGCCGTCGATGAAAGCCGCTCCCTCCAGGAATATGTAGCCGCTCATAAAATATCTGCAGGACTCACGATACGCTGCGCGCACAATAGTACTCGACGAATCAAGCCTCAGTCTATAGTTTACAACAAAACATGCAACAAGGACACACTATTGTAAAATCAGGTCAAATTGTTTCTTGTGACTAATGTTGAGGGGAAGGGGGGGGGGGCAGGCATTTCAGAAATCAACGGCTTCCACAGTGAAGCAAGACTGTCCTATGATGCGGACATGTTTTTTTTTAATGTCAAGTTGTTTCTTTGGTTTAGTATTACATGATAGTTGATCATTGAAAAAACCTGGCTCATACACACAAAACTAGCTGACGCTCGTGGTTAGATGTACCGTGTGCAACAGTGGGACGGTTTGCTCTCTGCGTTTATTGCGGAAGGTGTGTATCCCGTCTTATGTATATTTGCGCACACTGGCTAACGAACGCTGATTTTCGTTCGCTTTGCTCACTCAATCAGCGCCTCCCCTGACCCGGCCTCCATGCTCTTACATATGAGTATTTCCACCGGAAATAAAGAAATCAGCCTTTTTACACTAAGGTCCAAACCTAAGGTCAGGGGAGTTGTAGAACGCTATTTACTTTCTGCCTTTCCTAGAAGAAAAATGATAAAGCCGTGGCGCTTTATCATTTTTCTTCTATGCTAGGAGAGGCAGAAAGTAAATAGTGTTCTACAACTCGTTTTTATTAATGTAGGTTATTTAGCAGTAGCTTATAACAAATCGAAATGATTCGAAATCCTACCAAACGTACATTTTCGTTTCCATTCAAAGTGACATTTTAACATCGTAGTATTCTTATTCCTTTCAAGGGAAAGCAGAAAGCCCCCCGTCTTTTTGTTGTCCCAAGTCCGATAACGCCGGGTGCGTGGATTTACCGCATTCGAAGCAGCTGCAAGCTTTAAGAAATTAATTAATAATTCAAGTTAGCAAGCCCCAAACGCCAACAAAAGACGTCTTTATTTTAAGGAAAAACCGAAATGAAATTAGCAAAACGACAATCCAGATTATAATCACCAGCGGCGGGAAGGGCTTCGTTCGTGTCTGTGGGAACTTTTGTTTGTATATTTCTGTTTGTATGTTTTTGAATTTGTGTTTGTGTGTGTGCTAAGTTGCAAAGTGGGTTTAGTATGGAAGGGGGGGGGGGGGTAGTGGAAGAGGTGGGGGGGGTTACAGTGCTTTTAATTAACGTAAGTGACGAAAGAGGAGCACCTTTTTGCGGTTTCAGTCGTGGCTTCCGTGGTTGTCCCGTTTAAATTGCGGATGTCGGTCCCCCCCCCCAACTCCTACACCCATTCGTTCCGGTTTATCTTTACCCCCTCCCCAACTCCCCCCTCCATCGTCTTGGAATCTTCCATTTTTTTTCGTTCTGCTGTAATTTTAAAGCAAACGTTTTATTGAATTTTCTCTTGTTTATGGCCAAGAAATGCGAGTTGCTCGTGGTAATCTAAATTTCGTCGTTTAATATGGAAAACTCGTTCGAATTTACTGTCACTGGAGTATGGTTGTAATTTGATTTGGTTCCGGCGGGCCAAGTCACCACCGGTGGTTCCGATCTGCCCGTTGTTGCGTTCGATTAGTCATAACTGGTTCCAGGAAGAAAAGAAAACGCTGCGAAGATAATATCGGTTGGTGTATAGGCTGAATTTGATGATGAAACCATTTGAAAGAGCTGAAATGCGTACTTTCAGCTATCATCTTACGTGCCAAGTCGGAGTCGTAAATGTAACTGTAGGCTTCACGGCATATCTTGAGTCGGCATATCTTGGGTTCACCGCAGAACGATCGTAAATAACCGATTCTATATGTTTTTGGTAGCAGAGCACCTTGTTGATATCCAAAATAGGCAGAAAAACAATGGCGGCCGTCGCTTCCAGTTCGAAGCTATCCAAGCTTCGTCAAGGGAAGGCTCTAAACAATCGCGTTTTTAAATACCTTAAATGGCTACTGAACAACTTCGTTGCAACATTCCTTTAACGGCCTTTTAAAACCCACCAATCCCGAACGAGTAAGAAGAATGCAATGACGCTTACTGCTGAATATACCGGCTTAAGCTTCGCCATTGTTACCAGGGTTGTTCAAGAGCAAAAGCGTCCGCCAATTGTGGCAAATACCCCCGGGGAAAGCGGCTGCAGTTTTCTCCAAAGTGTGTCCGATATGCACATCGTAAAAGGAGTTGCCAACTGTATCGAAGATTACCGCCAAAGGTCGTCAATGTATTAGATTTACAGCCTGGTCGGCTTGTAAGTATGTGTAATATTGTCGATCCAGGAAAGCTGCTCCGCTCCTGGAAAACGTAAACGATTATAAAATGCCTGTAAGACGCAAGATGTACTACGGACACTTTTACAGTACTATCCCTGGGTTCTTTTAATCTTGATGTTAAAATCCCTAAAATCTCATGCCTATACATGGAAAAGGTTAATAAACATCTAAAGCAATGCAGGAAGCGTATGCAGGAATGCAATAATTTAGTGTATATGTAAGCTGCATGAGGTTCCCCTGAGCACCCGAGTGAAACAAGTGAAGGACAACCGAGTTGTGAGACAGGGTTGATAATCCTTTCCAAACCAGGGAAGTCTACTATGCAAGAAGACAAAATACAGAGTGTTATTTAGGCTATACTGTCACACAAAAAAAAAAAAAATTCGTCGTACTGGTATAATGTCTTGTGGTGCCAAAACCCCAAGGGCCTTCAAGTTTAAAATTGTACGGTAATGAACAAAATAGCGAAAAAGACAAAAAAAAAATGATGTAATGCAGGTTCAAACTTTAGTTCTGACTTTATCTCAATCGGCATTCTCAGAAACTACGTAAACATGTCGTAGTTGCGAATGATTTTATTTTTGTTCAAAACTGTGGTTATAACTCAACATAAAAAGTGTGCCGATTTTGGCCCATAATTACTGTTCACACTATTGTACAGAAAAGAACTTCATTGGTGATAAACCTTTCATGGTCTTTGAGAGCTTCAAGTGTGAAAATGTTAACTTAAAATGAAAACTTAAAACCAGTAAAATCATCATTTTTGGATTTTTCGCCATTCCTCCCATTGCCGTACAATGTTACGTTGAAAGACAACTTAAGACATTACCCCAGAGTGAGGAATTTTTATGTGTGCTATTGTAAGAATTTATCGGGTTGGGGAGGACTTAATTTGTAACTTTCTAAAAAGTCCTTATTGAAACGTGTGACATTCATTCCTATTAGTTCCGTCCGAGTTTTCAGAGGGCGCCACACGTTCCATCTGGTAATTTTTGTTCCTTTCTTAGCCCAAATCTAAAGTAAACTAAATTACAACTAAGCTAAACTAAGTAATAATTAAATAGAAGCTATGTTTGTTTAGTTTAGTTTAATTTTAGGCTGAAAACTGCATAGAAATTCCCACACTAAACTCATGGCGCCCTCTGTAAACTTAGACGGAACTAACAAAGACGTTTCAGAACGGGTCTTAGTCACAACTTCTCCCCAACCCTATAGATTATTGGCGATAGTGATGCGTAAATGCAACTTTTCCATGCCCAGCCTGTTCGGCATACCGAGAAAAAGTGTTTTCTACTTCAGCCTATTGCTAGAGGGTTGGTCTATAATCCTAGAGGATGCAAGATGGAATCGTGTCACCTCACCTTGGAGGTAAGAGGTAACTCTCGTAACCAGACGAGTTTGATACGACATGAGGCTTACGACAGGTGTAGCCTCATTGGTGTTGGTGCTTGTTGGTGTAGCTTACAAGCCTTTCGCGTACTTTGCGAATGTTGGTTCCTTCTCTCCTTGATAAAAAGGGGCTTTCGTTGCACAAAAAGCGTTTGGGTTAGTAATTTTTTTTTTGTTTTTTTCGTGAATTCCGTGTACTTCCTTCCTAGGCTAGTTTCTGCAAGGCAAGCGGGGGCGATAGTGCCTCAAAAGCAGCATTGCCTTCTCCTCCCTTCTCCTTCCCGCCTCGCCTTGGACAATCAACTGCCATCATCAGCCTCATTTGTCTCCTCGTGCGCCTTTCTAACCTTCTATCTCACTTCCGTATCCGGCAATGCGCAGAAATGCCGTTTATCTTCGCTTTTGCCTTCCCCAGTGTATCGGATTGTCAGAGACATTGTTGCAGTTTGCTTCCTGTTGATGGCGTATTACGTTTGTTACTTAAAGAGGACCTTATTCGACCTTTGGGATGGCGGGCAGTCAGAAAAGCCGAAACTTTTTCCAGCTTGTATAATACTAGCCATATCGTTAATTCGCTTCGCTCGCTCCAGTGGCGTCGATCCATGCTTCATGTAATTTCTTTGATTCCAACGGCATCACAAAATCAATGTACTGATTATTTCGATGCAAACTAATTGCAATTGTTGCCCGCAGTTCGTTCATCACATTCCTCAGCACGTCAGCAGTTCACCTACATCGTTAAAAACCTACGATTTGTTTGTTTGCTCGTTTGTTCGTCTTCTTCTCCAGAAGTAATCCTTTACGAAGGTGAGAGATGAAATATTGAGAGAGACGAGCGAACCACACATTGAAAAGGTTTAGTTTACGTGGAAATCGCTCGCTTTGCTCACTCAATCCCACGCACCTCCGTGCTTGAGAAACGAATGTCTGACATCCTTTAAAACCAGTTCTATGGGTTTGATTTCTTCATGCATCAAGTCAGTTGATACACAACCAAATTTAAGATGTATAATGTGGTATGTTGCAAAATACGTCGTCCTTTTAGGTAATTTTTTGCGTGCATCCTTTTCCTGATCATCGCAGTACGAATAGCTTCAAGACGATTTGTTTGTCACGAATTGTAACCCGTGCATGAAACTATGACGTCATGAACGACTTACATCATGAGGGTAAAAAAAAAAACTTTGACGTTATTTTTTCAGGTTCTTTCGCGTGTTTGAGGGTCATAATACCAAGTTACGTCGGTGAAAATAGGCCTAACGGAAGCACAATTTAATTACCTTTTATTTGGTCCTATATACTCCCATCTTTGTAGGTGCCTTGGTTCAAGAGAAGTAGATGTACAAACACGCCCATACACACGCACATCATACGTTTTTAATGCTGTGGATTATGTACGCTGGTGTTAAGTTGACTTTTCTACGTCCTCCATCACAAAAGACGAACAGGTGTATAATATGTCGAATACATATGTACAGGGTGTCCTATAAATATACTGACAAGCGTTGGGTGATTATAGAAGGCACGGAAACGAGCAACTACTTGAATGTGCATCCCCCCTCCCCCCTCCCCTCTCAACTGTGCACCCTACTTCCAAAATGCGTGTACCAAGTTTTGTTCTGATGTCTTTCGGTGTGTATTTGATTTTTCCGACAAACGGTTTTCGTTAGCAAACCTCTACGACGTA
>JAHWFP010190213.1:0-11464 GCA_023313725.1 Lithobius niger | reverse complement strand
CATTAATTTCTATCATTCTCAAAAATTATTGTGTTAAATAGTTTTGAACAAGACAAATTTGAAGTTGTATGGAATACCACTTATAAAACAAATACAATACATCTTTTGCCTTCACAAAGAATATGGAAAAATAATAAGAAATCATTATATTATTTTTACAAGACCGCAAGACCGCAAAACAGACCGCAAAACACTCTGCGAGACTTTAAAACTGTTAGTGGCTGGGAACACGTGATCTGTTGACACTGGAAAAGTGCACTGTAAAGGAGTACGGAATAGCGGCATTGATTTATTTGTTTTATTTACTCGTCTTTACCGATAATTTACTTTCTTTACTTTTTTGTATCCTCTATTTACTCTGTATTTATCCTTTATTTACTATTTAATTACCATTTACCATTGTGAGAGAGCTCAGCCTGGTTGCTGGAGGTTTGCAGATCTGGTCTAACTTCTGGAAAGGGGACCTTGGCAAAGTCCCCGCCAGAACTGCCGGCCAGGGTAGCGTGAGAGGCTACCATGCTCCTTCAGCGGCTATGGGAACTATTCTGGACAATTCTAGACAATCTTTCGGCCCTGACGATGACCGGAGGTTTCCCGGATCGAATCCCCGGGTTGGCACCTCCCTTTACCAGATATTTCTTCTTCTCTAAAAGTCTGGTAATGTTCAAAATTGAGCCGGTTCAGCCATACAAGCTTTAAGTTGCTTCGGCTGACTTAAGGCTCACAGAAATTAATTTAAAAAAAAAATTAAATTTATTTACTTTATTTTCTCTTATTTATCCTTAATTTTTTCTTTATTTACCTTATTTACTCTTTTTATTCTTTATTTACTTTCTTTACTCTTTATTTACCAGTATTTACTCTTTTTATCATTTATTTACTTTCCTTACACTTTATTTATACTTTGTTTACCTTTTATTTACACTTTCATTATGTTGGCTTATATATTATTCTTGATTTATTTCTGTATTTATTCGTTATTTACCCTTTATTTACTCTTTATTTAATCTTCATTTGCTCTTTTCATTTACATTTTGGTTTATAATTGTGCCTGTTATAGGTAGTGAGTTATAAGCATTTAAAAATCTTGCATGTAAACTTGTCGGATGCGGACAAACACTTTCTTCCTAGTGTAGGTTCAAAAACAGATGGCATTCAACAGCAAAAAGTATGATATTATCGTTACTAATTTTTGTTGTTGTTTCTTGGGTCCAGGGTTACAATAATGCTTTGGTTCGTACTGGTGTGCCTTTCATTGGCCCATTTCAATTTTTCATTGGCCCAGGATGACATTAACTTCGCTCTTGAAGACAGCGAAAAACACGAACAAGATGACGTCGTTCTCGTGTTCGTGAAAGAGCGGCAGTTTCGTTACCCACGAATGAAGCGAGCTCTTACGACGCCATGTTTGACCTGCACTGTCATGAACCGGAAGCAATGTTGCTCGAAGCATAACAAATGTTGCGACCAATCAGGTCAGCAAGCTGGAGCACAACGAGGTCAACAAGGTGGAGTACAGCGAGGTCAACAAGGTGGGACTCAGCAAGCAGGTGCACAGCGAGGTCAGCAAGGTGGGGCACAGCAAGGTCAGCAAACAGGGGTGCAACGAGGTCAGCAGTCTGGAGCGCAGCAGGTTCCACAAGGTGGAAGCCGGAATCAGAACACTGGCAAGCAGCTCAGACCTGCACCACAAGTTGGGACGAACCCGGGAACCAACGGTGGACAAAGTCAACAACATGGTAAGTTAAGCACAGCAGTAGTAGTTGTTTGTTGAAAATCAATGACGCCTTCCTCGTGAACAATGGGGTTGAATTATTTGTAGTATAGTGAAAAGGTGCATTAACATTTTGTATGCATGTTGTTGTCCGTTCGGATTTTCAATTTGGAAAACTTCTCAAACAACAGAAAGTGGTAACCCGTAACTTGTCGCGGCTAGAGTTTGCATGATGACACGAAAGCACAAATCGACTGTCTGAATGAAAAAAACGAATATTCGGCTCTTTGGCAAAGTAATACCATTTCAGCCTCTTCCAGTGAGGTCGTGGGTAGTCAGGGGTAAAGGAGATGAAACCAGATTTAACTCCGACACTCTTTCTGCAACTTAGCTACGTACATCGTCATGTTGGTAGTTAGTGAGAGCGTGGCTTAGGTCTCTTCTTGCCACCTACAAGATCGTACCATGCATCTGTGTAACTTATCTAGATATGTACGACACATTACTGCAGTTCTAAGTAAATATGCAGAGATAACACACACTCTTCTTCCCAATTTCAGGCGAATTTTTGGTATTGTTAACACACAAGAAAGAAGTATAGGAAGATGTTCCCTTATTTACAGTACACTTTATAAAATGACATTAGGAATAATGTCCTTTTTTCCCAATTGGCACTTTTGTACACTTTCAAATAGGAGTAAATATGCAGCACAACTGGTTATTCGATCCTTACAATCAACAGTGCTAGAAATTGCACTCAGTTTTAAATGTGTACTTAGGATGCTCCACAGGTTCAAGATTTAGACAGAAATGTTTATTTGCATTTTGTAAAAGTGTTCTGCAAGAAATGGAGCATTTCTCATACTCTTACGCCATTGGCTATCGTTATTCACGAGCAGACCCACTGAGCTGGAAGTGCATAACTGTGCGATTAATCCTGCTTCGATCTACCATGCATTTAGAAGCCAAAATAGTATTATTTCGGTTCAGTCTAACCATTTCACTTTTCGTTTTATAAAAAAATGTACTGGAAAGAAAAGGATAATTTTCTTGGGCTCCTGGGCACCGGTTTTTGATCGTATAAACTTGCATTTGATTGGATTTGGTAACTGTTCTTGTATTACGGCACATGGGACACAAAACACAAGTGGCTAAAAAGGCTTAACAAGTTTGCCCTAGAGAAATAGGGTAATCACTAGAACTCTTTAAAAACTCTTCAATCAATTATGAACATAAATCCTCAAGTGAAGAATAGTTTTCGAAAGTTTGAAAAGCATTGGGTAACGAGTTTCGAAAACTTGAGTGGATGTAGACAACTGAGTATAATCGAAGAAGACGCCGTAAGACCACCAAGTCGGTATTTTTTTCCATTTAAGCCTCAGAGCCATCACAGAAAATAAGGCCTTAGTTTGCCCTAGCCCCCACCGAAAAAAAATGGAAGCGAAGTCCAAAAATAATGTGCTACATGCAATGACCATGCTAATTAAATGATAGATTGCTCGTCTGTGTTATTGTAAATTGCAAATGCCGTCAGTCCTACTACAAGAAATTGTTGAGATGTACCGTAAATATATATTTTTTTACTTGGCTGAAAGCATTGCTGTCAAATCTCTCTGCAACATTGCTGTTGTCGTCCCCCACGAGCAACGATACTATAATTCGCTATAGTCTGATTTGAGAATAGTGATTGATGTTTAGTAATAAATCACAAATAAGCCGTAAATTAACTGAAACTAAACTAAATTTGGCTGGACCCACATCTGGCTAAGCTCAAAGTAGCCCAATTTTACCTTTAAACTTCCAAAATGGGTGAAAAAGAGTTCGGCTTTGAGCACTAAAACTGGTAGAAAGGAAGAGAGCAGACAGACGACAGCATAGAATCAGGATCTGTGCCAATTGCTTTACGCACAGTCAAATTAATTATTAGTTTTATTCGCGGAACGCAGTGTCACACATGCAGAAATGTTGGTCACTGTATTGTTTTGTGTCTTAAATCTGGCTTTTTTTCTTTTTCTAGTCCTCCGGTCAGGAACATGCCCTGCCCTTAACGAGGGTCGTGCTGCAAAACTCAGAGCTGCGTGCCACATTCGTTGCTATGGAGATGAAGATTGTCCCACTGATGCTAGATGTTGTCCTCGGCCTGACACGTGCTGCAGAGCGTTAGGTAATGGCACTTACCTCCAATATCATACGGTTTTGAAAACGGGTTGCGGGTGAAATAGTTAAGGTCCCGTTCAAACGAGCTACTTTTAAAAAGCCTTGGTCACGAGTGGAAATCGTGCTGTCAGCACCGTAGAATCACCTGCTGAACAATCTCCTATGGAACGCAATATAGCTAGAGTTTCCTTAGCTGTCCCTGCTTTCCCCAGCTTTCCCTAGAGTTTCCCTAGCTTTCCCTAGAGTTTACCTGGCTTTCCCTAAAATTTTCATAGCTTTCCCTAGAGTTTCCCTAAAGTTTCCCTACCGTTCCCTAAAGTTTCCCTATCTTTCCGTAGTTTTCCTAGCTTTCCCTAAAGTTTACCTAGCTTTCACTAGAGTTACTCTTCCATTCCCTAAAGTTTCCCTAGAGTTTTTATAGCTTTTCATAAAGTTTCCGTAGCTTTCCCCAGAGTTTTTCTAGCATTCCCTAAAGTTTCTGTAGCTTTCCCTAGAGTTTCTGTAGCTTTCCCTATAGTTTACCTAGCTTTCCCTAAAGTTTCTCTACCTTTCCCTACAATTTTCCCTAGCTTTCCCTAGATCTTCCTAAAATTTCTCTAGCTTTCCCGAAAGTTTCCATAGTATTTCCTAAAGTTTACATAGCTTTCCCTAGAGTTTCCCTAGCTTTCGCTAAAGTTTCCCTAGCTTTCCCTAAATTTTCTGCAGCTTTCCCTAGAGTTTCCCTAGGAACGTAATGTATTGGATGTTTCTGCAGTTCCAAATTCTCCAAAATCGGCTCAGATATTGACTATGACTATTATATATTAACTATTGGCTCTTACCAATTCTATTCACCCATTCTGTTCGACCATAGCCACCCTTGTTGACATCTAAAAAGTTGTGCAACTCATGCTTGAAACATTCTAACACTGCCTTTCAAAATCACCAAGCTATACTTGTCCAAACTCTCTTTCTAGAAGTCAGTTTGGCTCATCAAAAGTGTTATTTGTTGCTACGTCAGGATGATTTCTGTGTCTTCCAAATCTGCAATCAGAACGCGGCAAACCCAACAGAGCATTTCAAAAAAGAAGAAGGGAGTCACTTTCAATGCGCATCCGCTTGTTCTGCCCACGAGTGGGTTGAACAGTTTATGGAACTCTGGACGGAATACAAAAGTTGCGTCGAAAGGTGACATGTAATTGCACCCAACAGATGCAGAATGCTAAAATTCAATTTTAATGATACCTATTTTGATGCTCTCTTGAAACAACGTAAACACCTCACAATTACGAGGAATTTTATTTTTGTTCAAAACTGTGGGAATCATTTTACACCGTAAATGGCATTTAAGCCTATTTTGGCCCATAACTACTATTTACACTATTGGGCGGAAGAATAATCCTTGCAGTTATGGTTTCGTTCCATGGTCTCTTGAAAGGTTCAAGGAAATAATGTTAAAATTAAATTTCAAACCAGTCAAACCATCATACATTGGGTGGTCCAAAAGTATGGAGTTGTCAGTGTAAGTACACTATTATGAGGGCTGGCATTTAAAGGGCAAATACATCCATTTTGACATGCATGCTTTACTTTTGGATCATTTACACAATAACTAAACACAAGAATTGCGGTAACACCTTGTAAGTAGGAACGTTAGAGCTGTTCAATTCCGCGGCCACATCAGAAAAGAGATGGTGGGGGGCTGCGCAGATCGTGGTCATCACTCACGCCACTTTCTCAAGATGCACGCTAATAACAGCAGCACAAATATGTCCAGCGGTAGCTGGCACAGGCAACTGATCTAAAGTATTCTTACTCACCCTTTTATTACCATCTTTATTATCAAATGGCTTTGATGTGTTGGGGCAAGAAACAGGCAACGTATGCTTATCGGTCTGTTGTTGTGCTACCATTTTGTGTCACCGCGTTTCCACTTCCACTATCGCCATGTGCTCGGTTGATATGGTTGCTGCCATTTTTGTTCCCGTTGATTTGCTGGCCCCTATCGTCGCTGCATTAAATCCCAGCCCGCTATCCTTGAAAGCTTTTTACAGGTATTTCTGTCCATCCATCATCGTTTGCATAGTGTCCTTCAAAAACATCACGTCGTAATTTAAGCTTTCGCTTCTTTTGTCCATGGTGCTGTAATCAACACAATCAATGCCTACCGGTGGAAGCCGCGAAATGTCTTTTGCAACGAAGGTGGGTAGGTCATCAATTTCCATGCCTTGAAGCACCGTTAAAATGTCAATACCGCAGTCGTAGTTTTTATGTGCGCTCTTATTTTTTCGGGCATCGATCCTCTGGGTTGGTCCTGAGCCCTTGAAGGATAATTTTTGCTCCGTACAGTTCGTCAAACGTACCGTAGCTAGCGGCTCTTAGGGTACGACATCCACGCGATCACACAAGTAACATAATACTTCCTTAATCATCAAAACATCCCTCCTGGACCCTTCACTGGATAATTGCGACTGATCAGCTTTAGAAGGCTCATCATCATCCTCTCCTAGAGATCGAATTGCAAGATCCGATCGTGTGGCCATCTCAGTGGCAGCCATCGTTTCACTCTGTTTATATACATAAAGCTCCAAAAAACTAAAATGTATAAGAATTTAGGTGATGCGCATGGATTTGCCAGTTGTCGTTTAGTATATAAATACAGATTCGAACCTATTTCTCTTACACATTATGCCAAAAAAAGAAATTAACCATCGACCTTTGTAGTAGAAGATTGATGCTGCAGAACTTTCAGCCAGGCTGGTGAGACCTTGGTCGAGAAGCTACACGGGGGAGGGGATTCAAATTTAATGGTTGGCGGTTCATCTGCTATGGTTATCTTGGAACGGTAAGGACACGTTTGCAGAAAATTCCTAAGATCTTTTACGGAGTAGGGAGGGGAACCGTAGCTGTTTGAAGGAATTCTATAGTTAGTCCTTATCATGCAGAATAAGCACTACGAGTGATTTTATACCTAACCACAACGAATTGGACACTGGTCAGTTCGACCCACCTTAAAATCAAGGGAAGATGCAATGGCTAGACAGCAGCTGTAGGGTAAATGAGACTAAGAACAAATACTGAAATATTTTAATATAAAACAGGCATTGGCTGGAAAAATGCGTGAAAGTTAGAAAAATCACCAGCGGCCCCCTACAAGATCACAGTGCGTAAAAGATATATATTTAGATGAATACTTTTCTACTGCGTTTACCCATTTCTGAACTGAATTAAATTGGAATCTAAAATATTGTAACAATTTTTACATATATGGCTAAAGAATGGAAATTTAATGATTCATTTATCACCCCAAAGCAAAACGTGTTACGGATTGCCGCCAAGCTTTTCAGCCATTTGAAATCGTGATATCAAACGCACTCTGTTGCCAAGTTCACAGTAATAGAGCCGAGTAATAGTACGAAGGTTGAAAGAAAAATTTGAAATTTGCTAACTGCCCAACTTTCAAGTATTTCATTTAACATTTGAAGTCTTAGTCGGTGGAACTAACTTTGCACAATTGCTTGGTCCTTTGCTTTCGCGACTTCGAACGGCAGAAAATCAATAACAAGTTTTGTTTTGGGGTGATTTCACATCTTTTGGTCCAAATTGATAATCTCAATTTTTTTCTTAACAATTACGGGAAGAAAAGCTAAAAATCCAGTTTTAAGATCGTTTTTTTTTCTTTAGTAAAGTTCCATCAGTACGATTACGGCTTTACGCTTGTCTTAGTCTTTGTCGATAAGTCCCCCAAATTGCATTATTTACAGTGAAATAGCAACAATATTTCATTCTTACTACTTTTATATTCCTGCATGCTTACGCCATTGCAGTTACGCCTAGGTGTAGCTACAGTTCCATCTTGGCCACTGTACAAATTGGATGTCACGGGTACTCACCAGGCTTTGCACTGGACAGTTGCTCGTACTAGGGCACCAACATAGGTTAGGTTGGGTAAGGTCGTTTGCCCATTGTGTAACGTGGATGACAATATTGAACATTTCTTGTTCTTCTGCAAAAAAATACGACCACCATCGGACCACACTTGCATGTTGGATTAAAGTGGCTCCATCAATTAAAAAAATTGTTATCATTAGCAGGTGCGAGGCCGGTTTCAAAGTTGCAAGCGATTGCACACTACCGTGTAGCAACGAGGAAGCATCTGTGACCCTCTTAGCCCCTGATTCAGCTACTCGCTGGATTTGTAGATATACGCATGTTTAGGTACACACTTGTACATAAATGGGTTAGGGCACATTTGTGCACAGTGGTGGAAGACCTGCACATATTGGTGGCACACAGCGGCGGAAGACCTGCACACAGTGATGGCGTACAAAGTGTGACTGATAAGGAGTAAAATGACCTCACGTTAAGGTTTCAAGACTTTGCACTCTGGTGCATCCAATGGTTGGTTTATAGCAGTGGTGGCAGTCCTACTGGACTGGACTGGATGCTTCTTGCAACAGCACACAACGGCAAGCACAAAGCACTTGCACATAGTGTGAGGGTAACAATGGACAAATTCAAGCACACGGTGAAGTTTCCGATAGTGGTTACATTGTGATGCTTCACAGATTCAAACGAGGCATTGCGTTCAATGAGTATCTGACAAGTAGACAGTTGTGGGGGTTTGTTTACTTGCTACCATGTTTGTCTGGTTATTTGTAGTTAAGTTGGTTCAGTTTAACATTACTTGCTGTAAGACGGCATGTGGCTTACGGCCGAAGCCCCAATAAACAAATTCAAATTCAAATTCTCTCTCATCGTCGTGGGGCAGATAACCCAGTTCCGGTTCGTGCTCCCTAACAACAAACAACAACAACAAAAATAACAACAAAATACAGACCCTCTCATCCTCATGGGGCAGATAACCCAATTCGGGTTCGTGCTCCCTAAAAACAAACAACAATAACAATAAAATGCAGCCCCTCTCATTCTCATGGGGAAGATAGCCCAGTTCGGGTTCGTGCTCCCTAAAAACAAACAACAACAACAATAAAATGCAGCCCCTCTCATTCTCATGGGGAAGATAGCCCAGTTCGGATTCGTGCTCCCTAAAAACAAACAACAACAACAATAAAATGCAGCCCCTCTCATTCTCATGGGGAAGATAACCCAGTTCGGGTTCGTGCTCCCTAAAAACAAACAACAACAACAAAATGCTGTGGTTAGCAATTCTAGAGTACTTCAGGCTGTCGGAAACTTGATGTGTGATTTGTTTTGTTTCTTGTTGTGTTTTTGTACGTTTCGTACGATCTAGCTCCCGTAATACAACAACAACAACAAAATGCTTTGACTTTGCCCTTAACATAGTATTGCGATTGATGGGTAACTTTGAATTTACACTGCTCCTGACCCCTACAAAAGGCACGTTCCACGGTTACACTATAGCTATTTGAAAACTAACAGCTTTACTCACCACAAGGAAGAAGTTATATTCGAGAAACTAGCTAGTTAGCCAGTAATTATGCAATATCAACGTTATTATATCTTTTTTCAAGAAGAAAACGTTAACCTGTGTCAGTGACAGTGACTTTTATGTTGGTGACCAAAGTCTACCGATCAGACGAAGTTTCAGCCTTTTCTGTCGTATTGTTATTTTTCCTCAGATGCCTCAGACAGCAAACCGCCTTAGCTGTAAAAGACACAAGGGTCTAGTGGTCGCCATAGTAATATATATATTATCTGGATAGGACGGATGCTAATGTTATCGCTGAATGTTGGCGGGCGGCACACTGTGTCTTAATTCGTTATTGAACTTATAACCCTATAATGTTTGTGAGTGAAAACTTGAGTCAGTTCCTTACTTTATTTTTTAGGATATTATTATTGATCAGTTTAAATGTCATTTGTCTGATTCTGGATTTTCTTTGATTCTCCAACAGTTGGTGGTGGATGTCCACCAGCTCAAGGTCCAGCATTTTGTGTCGGTTGTCAAGCTAATTGTGACTGTGCGGATGGATATGGCTGTTGCCCTCAGGCAGTCTCGCAGGGATGTTGCATCATTCCTAGTAACCGTAATCGAACGCTCGGAACAGTGGACAACAACAGCGGAGGAGTCAATTACCGGCCAGAACATACCCACATCGTTACCCAGACCATTGTCTTAGCAGGAGGTGATCCAGACTTTACTATGTGTCGCACTGGTCTAGATTCGCATGGGGTTGTGACTGTTGACGATTGGGCTACCATTATCATTGAAGATACGATAACCGAAGAGTATATACCTGAGGTAACTCGTACCTTCGGTGGACCTATTACCCTTGAACGGACGCATTTTATGACTGGACCTATAATAACACTAGAAACAACAAAAACAGTAGAGGTTACCGCAATCCAAGTGGTAACAGTTACCCACGATGGTGGCAATGATGATAGTAGTACTGCCGTGGGAGAAGTAGTATACGTTGACGAACTGGTAGAAGACCCCAAATTTGACGAAATTGTGTATGTTGACGATTCGGACGCGAGCTCAAACTCGGATGGTGTCCACTCAGGTGACACTGTTAACAAAAAATATTTTCTTAAGGAAGAGGCAAAGAAAAAGGAAACTACGCTTAAATCGACTACTGGACGGAAACATGAATCACAATTATTTGTACAAGGATCCTTCTTATCACAAGCTGAGTCCAGCACTGGATCTGGTAATTTCAAAGACTCGTTGACCCAATTTAAAGGTAACTCAGACAAGGCTGCAACCATTATAGCAGGTGTTGACAGTTTTACCAATGTTAACGTAGAACAACCTGGTACAGACAGGTCAGAAGTTCCTGTAGTCTTCGTGGAAGAACAGAAGTTTTCTGCAAACAGTGCTCTGGACTCACAGGATGGCACACAAACACAGCAAAAACCATTTCCAAATAACCGTGAATCTACAATAGAATTAGAAAATCCAGAAAACAACCTTCAAAAATCAGGTCCTGAGGCAGCAGAAAATGTAAATAGGCAACCGGAGAGTGCATCGGATGATGTCATAACTGTAACTGTAACTGTAGCAGAAGACATCGATGACAGCGACATTGAAGAAAATTCCGTGGAACAGTCTGCAACTTCTAGTTCAGATGACGCAATAGTGTTTGTGGATGATAATTCACTTCCGAGTGACCCAGATGTGTCGCAGTCTGATTCACCAATTCTTCAAGGATCCCTTTCGTCTAACAGAGAAACTGGATCAATTGATACGCCACCGCTAGTAACTGCTGTAACTGTAGCAAAAATGGTGTAGCTGATTTGTTTACTGGGGTTAAACACCAGTCTGTCATTGACGCCTAATTAATCAATATACTAACATCTCTGGTGGCAAAGACTATATAGACCAGCCTAAAATAACTTGAGCTGACGCAAGTTTTAGGTCATGTTTGATGCCTTTAAAACATTCGCTGAAAATATTTTGTGAATTGAAAATTTTCCTTGAAACCGTGCCTTGATAATGTTCATTTAAAATCTTTCTTGGAACCCTTTTTAAAAAAAAAAAAAAAAAAAAAACATTCCTTGAAACCTCTCTTGCAAATATTCCTTGCCTTTGCTTGTTTCACAGTTTAACAATTTGCTGGACGATATATTGGGCTAAAGTCACATTTTCTCCCAGTATTCCTTTGTTAAGATGAGGCGGCACTTAGT
>JAHWFP010190211.1:2298-39035 GCA_023313725.1 Lithobius niger | reverse complement strand
AGGGACAAGCTCTAAAACGTGCCGTGGTGGTAGTCTAGGGGTTGCAGGAATTCCAAATTTACCTTAACTGATGGATCAAGGCTAGAAGTCGTGGTTCAGTTTTGGTGTTGGTTTAATATAACATTTGAGCGATAGTGTGCTCTGGCTCGCCTGAAGTCTTAGGCGACACTAACCTCGGCTTAAGGCCTTAAATGGAACGTCAACGGCATTAGGCTTAATTGGGGAAATTTAGATTTATAAGTTTCGGGAAAATTTTGTTAAGTTGGTGACTGCTAAACTAAGTAGCAACGGGGTTGCAGTTGTGGACTAGCAACAGGATGGGTCAAGTTTGAATTTAAGTTGGGGATAGGGGAAATTGGGGAAAAATTCTAAGGTTAGGGCCGAAATTACCTTTTGATGCGGGGAGTTGGAGAGTTGGAGGCGGAATGGAATTTTAGGTTAATAGCTAATTGTTAGAAGCACCCTGCGGATGATCAAGCGAGCTCGAGCGTTACAATTGATTGCATTACGTACAGACAAATCATAGTTATGTTTTGTTACAACAATTGATCAAATATCGATTATTTCAACTAACAATTAGTATTAATTTTGACAATAACACATTACAATTTGACGACAGGTGGACTTCGGGCTTGGCAGATTTCACAAATGACGTCAGCGTGACCTTGCTGGGGTGGTAAAATTCCAACGTTGAAATCCGGAATTAAACTCGCAACATAATCCCCCGGCCGAAAAAAAAATTTCGATGGTTCCATCCATCGAGTTGTCGTAAATTTGACATGAAAAGAAACATACATCAATTATAAGACTCGACACCAAAAACAATTTTAAGGATAAAACTGAATAAGAGATGTACTAGCGCAAAAATGAAAAATATAACCGAGTATTATAGGTTATGTTATAAAGGACAACTAATGAACAATTACAATGTTGGTGTCAATTCATAAATAATCTTACATAGTATATTACATTAATATAATTAGAAGCCCAGGTGCACCAGTTCCACTTACAAAGAAAATAAAAATTACCTAGGCGTAATGTCCAACTGCATTTTGTGATAGGTAGAAATTAAACGATTTCAAATGGTCGACCTGATTTTATTTAGTAAAATGTTTAGGTGAGATTTTACGCATCTCAATACATCAAGGTCGCCGGACAGAACAGTTAAAAAAATTCATGTTTCACCCGTGAGGTTTTGAATTTAAATTTACTACCAAAGCGCGTTGAGAATTTACCTTGAAAATGTAGTACTATTTACAAGGGGGTTATTTTCTCCATACGATTCCCTCTTACGGAACTGTCGCAAAGTGCTAACAGGTAAAAATGGCTGTAACGCCACATTACATCAAAGGTAATTGGCCATGGATAATATGCGTGAGTGCCGATGGGGGGGGATTGAGGCTTAATGGCGCGTCGACAACTTGGTCATTAGCGCCAACCTCAGTCACAGTGCAGTGGTCCGGGTTGCCACTGCACCACACATTACAGAGATGTTATTCAAACCCCTAATCTAAATCTTGTCATACAAGATTGTATGAGTGCCGATGGTTTGTTTTTCCTTTTCTAAAAGAAAAAATCTTGATTGGTGATTCAGGAAGATTGATTTGGTGGAAAATAATACCGACTGGCAATCGCTACAATGTTACAAAACGAAATAAAACATGAATGGTTGAGCAACCGGTTACTGTTGGATGTAGACAGGATATTGTTGCTGTAGCCTGATCTGATAACGGACTCGTCAAGAAGATTTTTTTTGTCTTAAAAGTAAAAGTAAAAGTTGTCTAATTGTGTTTGAGCAAATTTCAATACAGTAATATCGATGGCATAAACCGAGATTACAGGCGGTTTGCGAAGCGGCTTGAAAAGGCAGCCGTAGTCGAGGTTTACCAAAGAATTAGTGGCTTATTCAGATATAAATTACAACATGATGTTATCTAATATGATGCTAATGTTACATACATTTATTGAATAAGTAGCGTAAGCTGACAAATTCCTTTATCGTCAAATTTTTCTTTCAAAGTAACGAAAGTCAGGGGTATTATTCAATCTTATACTCACGAAACGCAGTTAGGCCATCAAATGGACAATGACAGGAAAAATCGACAAAGTGCAAATTGATCGGGAACTGTAGTTTGTCGAAATATTAAAAAAATCTATTCTAACGAGTTAAGGGTAAAAACCGCATGCAAGTTTTGGCACGCATTTAGTTTATAAGGAAGGGTTAGCAATTTTGCAGAAAGCTGCAAATTTTCTTTTTGTGGGAAAAAGTGGGAATTGTTTTCAGCAAGGGTTATCACTTGTCAACTTTGCGTAACATCTCAAGAGCGTGCCCATCGCACTGGGTCCTTGTTGGTTAACGTGCTGATTAATTTCCCAACGCGGACAATCAGGCTGACCAACATCTTTACAGAGTTTTCATGACCTGCCACAGAGCGGGCAACGGGTTTCTCCTAAATATAGGCCTCCTTTACCGTGATGGTGACGGTGGCAACCGAGCATACGAATGAGATGCTGGGAGTTGCAAACCCGAACGCAAGGCATCATTGAATTCGCCCAAGTCATAAAATAATAACGGGACGTAAAATTAAGAAAAAAAAGTGGTTTAGTTATTTCAGTTGGGGATGCTGTTGATGAATTTTTAGTAAACCCTATGTGATGCCGATAAGCATCTAACGGACTCTAAAGTATGAACCTAATTGTTACGGTAGGTGCTTCTGAAACACGGCACTTGTAATATTTTAAAATCACCTACGTTTAACATGAAGAAAAATTCAAGTTAACCTATTCCAAACGAAAATTCGCGATTTGACGCAGTCAATTATTGTTTTGAATGGCAAATCTGCCTGAATCTAAGGAGTTTGACATGAATAAAAAATGCAACATTAAAATCCGCGATTTAACGCTTAAGACAATTGTAATTTTGAACTTAATTATTCATAGCTGGAAAGAATTCACAGACTGCAATGACAGATTGGTCGAGGCAGTGTTAACTGCCAGCAGCGACTTCCCCCACCCTTTCGGCTGTTCCGCATTAAACAGTGATTGCTTCATTTTCCGGCTCGTTATTTTGAGTAATACGATACCGCTCAAGTGCCTTGGGGAAGAGTTGGGAGGGCATAACATTTGTGGTTTGGGAGCTAATAGCATGATTTAAATAACCGCAGGTTAATTTTTTGTCGGCCTCCATGCTTTTTTTAATAGTGAAAATTGGTTCATGCGAATTTTGATCAACAGAAATTGATGAGTCTACACAAAATAAACAAAATGAACATTTTTGTAAGGATTCATTTGCACACGAACGATTTTAGGTGCCAGTGTCTAAACCAGGTATAAATAAAAGGTTGCACAGGTAAAAGTCCCAAGGTGTTTAGACTGACAAAACATGACAAAATAAAGTTTCGCAAATTCAGATTAAGACAATTCGAGCCAGTTATTAAAGGCCAAAAGTTACAAACTTTCATTAGTCAAATTCTCCTGGAATCTCCTTAACGACCACCCGTAAATTATTTACATGCTGGTATCCTTTTTGGACTAACCCAGTGGAAACTTCTTTCACCTCATAAACTAAGGGTAAAATTTTTTCCACAATAACAAATGGACCTATCCATCGTTTCTGCAATACATCCATGAACGCACATGTCACTACCACTACTAACTGCAACTTCTAAAAAACACTTTCTTGTTTCTACTGATGAACATGAAAGATGACAACTCTTCGATACCGCGGGTTTTTTTTTTACAAAAAAACCTCCCGTGAGATACCCGCACGGGTTTCACACCGGCCTATCTTAACTTCGGCCGAGAAATCGATATAGGCATTGAGCCTCCAATCCCCGAAGCTCTCGAGCAACCCGTACTCCTTTGGGCTGCTACCCTTAGCAACAATTTACGTCGCGCAATAATGAAAGTCCGTAGGATACGACAGTCAGACAGACAATACGAATACGCCAAAATCAATGAAAAGGTACCAAAACCCTAGGAATTTAATGTTAACGACACTGTTTGGGTAAGATCTCATTTTCTATCCAAAAAACATGCTTTTTTTGCTACGAAATTGCAGAAACGATGGATAGGTCCATTTGTTATTGTGGAAAAAATTTTACCCTTAGTTTATGAGTTAATGCTCATGACAAACATAGGCTATTTCTCATCCCAATCCCTGGGGTTTTCGCTACAGAACTGTGCGATCAGTCGCCCCAATTTCTTACACTGAAGCTCTGCGGGCGAATTACTCACAGGATGGTACAAAGTAGTTAATCGCTGCTTTATACCAAACCTACTATATCTCGCTAGTAATTCTCGCTGTGTACCCTGCAGCATTATCAGAAACCAAAACAAGGGGGAGCCCAAAAATTGGAAATACTCTGGTAATTAGCATGGTGACAAGGCTCTTAGCATCAAATTTTCGGCACGGGAAAGCCATAAGAAATGATGAAAAAAGATCTGATAATACGAGGATGTTTCTGTTTTTGCTGGGACTTCGTGTCATTGGAAGATTTTGCTTCCAATCAAGATGCAACGTGTGGAAGGGTTGCTGTAAAGGAATGGTGGCAAGCCTAGCAACATTCTGTGCGCCTCGGCCTTTGTGCTGTTGGCACGACACGAGAGACATGTTTTACAAAAACGTTGGACCAGCTTGCTCATTCTGGGAAATAATAGGCACGTTTTAAGCGCCCCAGGGCAAGCTCTAAAACGTGCCGTGGTGGTAGTCTAGGGGTTGCAGGAATTCCAAATTTACCTTAACTGATGGATCAAGGCTAGAAGTCGTGGTTCAGTTTTGGTGTTGGTTTAATATAACATTTGAGTGATAGTGTGCTCTGGCTCGCCTGAAGTCTTGGGCGACAGTAACCTCGGCTTAAGGCCTTAAATGGAACTTCAACGGCATTAGGCTTACTTGGGGAAATTTAGATTTATAAGTTTCGGGAAAATTTTGTTAAGTTGGTGACTGCTAAACTAAGTAGCAACGGGGTTGCAGTTGTGGACTAGCAACAGGATGGGTCAAGTTTGAATTTAAGTTGGGGATAGGGCAAATTGGGGAGAAATTCTAATGTTAGGGCCGAAATTACCTTTTGATGCGGGGAGTTGGAAAGTTGGAGGCGGAATGGAATTTTAGGTTAATAGCTAATTGTTAGGAGCACCCAGCGGATGATCAAGCGAGCTCGAGCGTTACAATTCATTGCATTATGTACAGACAAATCATAGTTATGTTTTGTTACAACAATTGATCAAATATCGATTATTTCAACTAACAATCAGTATTAATTTTGACAATGGCACATTACAATTTGACGTCAGGTGGACTTCGGGCTTGGCAGATTTCACAAATGACGTCAGCGTGACCTTGCTGGGGTAGTAAAATTCCAACGTTGCAATCCGGAATTAAACTCGCAACAGTAAAAAGCTACTAAAAAATTTCTGAAATTTGCAAATTAAGGCCAAACTTATTTATTCGCTGTTAGTTGTTCGAACAAATCCATTATGGCCAGTCAAGTATTAATACCGTGACCGAGTAAAACCGGTTAAAACCAAAAAATAAAAACGGTTCAAACCGAAATTTTAAATAAAGCTGAACCGTAACCGGAAACCGAACCGAAAAAAATAACGGTTTGACTCCCTGAATGAAACTTGTAGGTGGGGAGGGGGGGGGACGTTTTGGGGGTCAAAGCTTTTGAAATTAAGTTGTTAACATACCTGAATTGGAATCCATTTTCAACATACTTTTGCAAGATATATTGAAATTCATGCTGCAATAAGTCAGCATTATTGGTGTGTGAGACAACACGTTTGACTTAATTTATTACTACATTACTTTTGTAGTGGGAATCAACATAGGAGTTGTAATGCAGGGTGCGAGTCGACTGCATACGTTTTCTGAAGTGTGTGAATTCGATTAGGCTATTATGTTTAATAATGAAGTTTATATCTGGTGCGGATGACGTGCGGATCTGGTCGAACCCCTGGAAAGGGGACCTTGGCAAAGTCCCCGCCAGGACTGCCGGCCAGGGTAGCGTGAGAGGCTACCATGCTCCTTCAGCGGCTATGGGAACTATTCTGGCAAATTCTGGACAATCTTTCGGCCCCTACGATGATCGGAGGTTTCCCGGATCGAATCCCCGGGTTGGCACCTCCCTTTACCAGATATTTCTTCTTCTCTAAAAGTCTGGTAATGTTCAAATTTGAGCCGGTTCAGCCATACAAGCATTAAGTTGCTTCGGCAGACTGAAGGCTCAATGAAATTAATTTAAAAAAAATAAAAAAAAATTAAAAAAAATATCTAAAAATGGGATGGCATTATTTTTAGAGGACTCCATAGTGTAAGTGAGTGATTTAGTGATGCTGTTGAGAAAATCGAGGATTAATAAATTAAGTTGTGTTGGTAGAAGTGTTAAACTATCGTCGATGTAACGCTTGTAATACTTATTACGTGGAAATTTCTAAAGTTAATTTTTGAAAATTTTCGAAATGTAGTTTGTATTTTTATGTAGCACTACTTGGTTTTCCTTCACACAATATAAAACTACCTATGACAGTGGGCATCAACCAATCAGTGTAATGTGGCCTTTGAGCTAATATGTCTACGATGTGACCTTCGATGCAGAGGTCAAACCACCCGATTCCTCCAATGTCATGCCTCACCTAATACCCCAATTAGAGGGGAACTCTAGTGGTAATACTCACGTTCCTTGTAGCTGTCAACAGAACCATAACTTAACGTCCCCTACCAAGATCATTCGGCTGGTGTATGTAAACATGGTGATAAGCCATGATAGTCTAGCACTTTGTCTATGCCATGTTGCTCCACTACTGAATGTATTCGTCGTGCAATGCACTGAAGTGCCTCCCACAATCTTACACTAACATATGCTTATCCAATCAATGCTACAATAGATGTGAATATGCTTCATCGCACATTGGATCACATCCCTCAAGAGAGAATGATAAGTGCATGATACGCCATGGACCCTAAAAGCTCAATTCTTACTACAAACTGTTAATGCCACGTGACGTTTGCATGAGGACGACGATGGGATGCAGCAGCCAATCCATGTGACCTATGGTACCAGTCTCCAAGATGTTTTTTGTTTGGCCGACAAATGCATCGTAAGCAATGTAACCACCATGGATGGAGCTAAGGTGCTGTTTATCATAATTGACACGGTTTTGTACACGTCGACACCTTGTTCACCGAGATCAAATGCCAACAAGCCGAAATTGACTTCATTTTATCTTGCCTTGATAATGACGGTCATGGTCAATTACAGCCCTTCCTTCATAACAATGATACACAACAGTTCTATGCAATTCCAGGCATGCCTCAGGCCAACAAAATGTTGCAACGCATCCATTTATTGGTCAAGAACATGGCATGCGTAATCCTAAGGAGGCAAAAACTACCGATACACTTTTAAGTAATGCCTGCCTGGAAGCAACCTATATTCACAATACCATGAATACGAGTGCTCTGCACAAGTAAATGTCCTTTATTCAAGCATGAAAATAGGCAAAGCCATCATCTTAAATACTTTGGATGACTATGCTATGTATTCTTTAATCCTAATTTACGACCCGAAAAATTCGGAGTACTGGCGTCACACAGACTATATCTTGGCTTCAGTGACCTCAGAAGGGCCTATAAGGCGTATGACCCCACCACTAAGCTACTGGATCACATGACAAACATTAAATTTGTTGAGTCTGTAAACGCTATCAATTATATTACTCCAGTCACTCTAGTGTGGTGCGATCCTTCATAAACGTATTAATGTCATCATGCTTTTGGCAGTGATCACTTTATATTAACCAACGTTACAAACATACCGCATTAGAGGCTTGATGATGGAATTAATAAAAAAAAATTGGATATGTGTGATAGTCTGCAGCTTTGTTTTAAGATTTTACAGTTTTAGATGGGTTAAAGACATTGTACGAACATGTTTTTTTTTTTTCTCTATGTTTTTTTCAGGGATTTTAAAGCAATATAATGCTTTTCATTAGATCAGATGCAAAAATGTGGATGCATTACTTATAATAATTTAGATATGATATTGGTATTGTGAATTGGTCCAATAAATTTTCATTCACGTGTTTACTGTTTCTCATTGATGTGATTATATTGAACATATGTGTTGATTTCTTTGCAGTGTTTATTTCGTTAACATATGTGGGTAATATCTTTTCGATAGGTTACCTTACATGGGAGGAATAACACATCTCCCGCCGTGCCGTAGTGCTGCAGAATTTACAGATATGTTCAAAGCTACGGAAATAGCTGTTGAAAAAACAACACCCACTTCCTGTAATTGTGTTAACCCTTGCAAGAAGCTCCATTTTAGAGAAGATTACATTTTTACTACACCATCAGAGGAATATGCAGATATATTTGTAGGAATCCCCAACTGTGATATTGAAGTCATTGAAGATGAGTTGACCTATGGATTCACCCCTTTCTTTTTGGACATTGGAGGAGCACTTGGACTGTTTCTTGGCATGTCCATTCTAAGTATTGTTGAAGTGTTCGATGTATTGATCTCCAAGTTGTGCCGATAGAATGGTTCTACCTTTTCCTAAATATGACACAATCTAAACGTGCAGAATAAAGGTCAATCGGAAATAAGCTAACTCTGAAAATATAATTCTGTAGTACAGTAAGCCACCTTCATACACTAGCGTGACATGAATCAGATTCAAACCAGTTCTGCTACAATTTATTGATATATCAACACAGAAGTTCGTCTAAAGACCATGAAAATAAAGATATGAATTGAAGAAGGACTCATTCACCTTTTGGAACCATAATCATATCACTCTAATAAAATGTTGATGCATAGAAGTGGCGTGACTTACTATTAGCTGGTGATCTTTCGACTAAACTGTGGTGTACTTGGATATTGTACTATGCTTTGCTTAACAGCATAAATGGGGGGGGGGAAATAAGGCTTAATGGCGCATCGACCCATAAATGGGTTCAGACCTAGACTAGTAAATGAGTTGCTTACACATTGCTGTAGGCTAGCACATTGTGGACATTTAATTATCGTTACATGGCTTCATCTTATAACATTGTGTCAGCTGTTATTACGTCATGGTGTAGTAGTAACATTAGAACAGTATAACATGCCAGTGTATGGCAATGCTACGGCAATAAATGTATGGCACACCACTAGGCTATGGTGAGTGATGTTAGTAGCCCTAGCTCAATGGGTAGGGTTAACAGCTAGGAATTAGGCTAACCTGTCGTGCCACAAGTAACGACACAACATAATACTTTCTGTGCTAGGAACATATTTCTTTCGATTTTTCAACCTTTGATTCCAGTAATGATGGTAGGGGTTAATTTTAGTATGAATTCTAGTACGTAATGAAGTTAAGACTTTTAATAGGTCGAGACATTTAAGTTGCCCATTGTTGCTAGTATTTCCCGAGTAAAAGCTAGCAAAACGAAGTAAATGATTCAAAATGAGCGTCCAAATAATAGTGGATCACGAAATCAAGAACTAGGCACAATTCCGGATCACGTCCTACAGCAGGTAAACTGACATCCCAAGAAAACAATCGAAGCAAATACAGCCTCCATCGTCATTGCAGCTGACGGCTTTAAAATTAAGTTAGAACCATAAAAATAGGCCTACACTCTACTCGGGGACAATTTACAGTATTCGGCCACTTTTAATTTATTCTTTAGCTGCTCTAATTACGGAGAAGTAGTTGTACAAATAATTACATAAACCTGCCACATCGCTTGTTGACGCCCACTCCATTGCTTTCATGTTACTTTGCGAGATACAGTTGTTAGCCAATTAAAGTCATTCATTTGCGACACATCTCTCTCAGAATGCTGGATGGTGCATAACACTCTCATGCATTGGGCAAAACATTTCTGTTAAGCAGCAATATTGGTAAGGTTGCATCTAATGCGGGAAATAGATTAAACAGTAAACACATCCAAATTCTCAGCAATTCACCCAAACTCACACACTGCGTGAAATAGGCAACTTAACTCATGGTCTTACTAGCGAAAGGTCTTTTTAGGATCATCCCAGACTTGTGACGGTAGTATGCTGCATACTAGTGTCTGATGTTTTGTGCTGCGACCACTGACCTTTTACCTGTCAGAGTTTGTTGCCTATTAAATTTGTTATTGGTGTTTATGAAAAACGCTGATTTTCGTTTGCTTCGTTCACTTAATCAGCACACGACACTTTTTACTTACGATGCAATCTTGACGAAATAAAAAAAACGGAATCAAATTGGGAACAAAATTTAACAGCACTAACCTCTGTGAAATATTTTACGGCTCATACCTCCGTCGTGCACTGCCTAAAGCAATTTTAACACAATACTTTCCTTCCTTTGCCAGGTGGTGTTTTAAAACAGTGAAATTCGTTAATGTTTGTTTTTTTCGTTTTTCCACGCTTCACCTGGTGTAGTTTGTCATCCATCATTATTCTTGTTTGACCACATTCTACTGGTGGGATTTTATCTTCTCAAAAGTAACTGTTTATGCACATAAACTAAAAATAAAGACATAGTACTTTCTATTAAACTATTGAATTTGGTAATCACGGCCAACACTTGCAAGCAGAACCCCGTTTTTAAAATAATTCTCTAGCCCAATGTAAGGTGGGAAACTCATAAAACCATGGTAGCCTTCTAAGTGAGTTCTTGTGGACTTTGCTCCCTTTCATATACAAACATTCTTATTAATTAGTCAGCTTAGGCAAAACAAATCAGGACGGGCTGCAGGCTTCGTTCTCCAGGTGGGATTCTTATCCAGTGAAATTTGTGTTATCTAGCGAAATTCAGAGTCAACGTTGTAGAAAACTAAGCGATGTGTATACTCCTGTCGGAATATTTGATGGCACAGACCTTCGTGTACCATCATCCACACATCAAGGGGTACACAGCTTGTGGGTATGTGAGCTACGTACATAAGTTATTTATCGTAACAGTGCTTTGCTATGCTGATTGTTACTGCTAGTAACAATAAATAAATAATATATAAATAAATAATAAATAAACAAACAAATAATAATAAAAAATAAATAAAAAATAAATTTTAAAATGTCTAAGTGTCAAAGCAGTAAAGAGAAGCTTGGGAATCAAGGAGATTTTGTCACTTACAATGGTGGCTGTAAAGGAAAATATCATTACGAATGTGCAAATGTTGTCCCATCAACATGTAAGGCAATGGAAGCTACAATCAAGATTCGTGCTGCTGCACTAGATGTAGGACACAAAAGTAATTAGTTAGTGATGTTGAAGATGAAATATCGTCTAGAAAAATGTGGAAGAAATCAGGAAATTAATTGCTTATATAGACTTTAAAATACCAGAAGGAATCAAGGATGCAAGAAGCGAAATTAAAGACGTACACAAGATATTAAAGAAGTGTAACAACAATTTGTTGAAGACAAAACGATTAAGAAAGCAATTGAGCTTCTGGGACAAAGACTTCAGACGACTGAAAATAATTTCAAGGATTATAACAAAGGAAATGACGGAAAGTATTTGAAGAGCTAAAGGAAATGACATCGGCTATGATATCAACAAAGCAGTAGATCCGAAATAAAAACTTAGAAATTGCAATCGTGGAAATAATAGATAATGAAGACCTAAAAGTGATCTGTAAAAAAATCTCAAAACAAATAGAAATGCAAAGCTTCAAAACAAATTATAAAACTTAACAAAGTGCTCTGAATATCAAAGTGAAGTAATTCACCCAAGCGCAGGTAAATGGTGTGCGTAACTGTGACTCTCTCAACTGGCTATGACTCTACATCCTATCTGGGGTGGGGTTCGCAGCTCTAAGTTTTGCCAACTCAATTTGTTTTTCCGTCAGCGCCATTTCTCTTTCTAGCCTACGAAGTTCGTGCGCGTTAGCGACGTCGCTAGTCCGCGCATGCGTGTCTTTTAGCTGCAGCTCGTGAGCTCTGGCTCGTTCATCTGCTTCCCGTACCTTAGCTGCGAGTCTTAGGTGCCAGCATCCTTCTCGTGGTTCCCTCTGGGCAACGTTCACGCTCAGGCACGGCACCCAGTTGTGCTTTGAAACGGAGCGGCATTAGTCGGCATCCTAATCCCTTGGTTTATCAGATGTCTAAAGAGGGCAGACTTCTGGTATATTCCTGCCCCACCTGTAATCGACCGCACATCTCTGGTACTGTCCTGTCTGCCCAGATGTGATCACCCAAGCCCAGGCAATCGAATGCTGGGTTGACTTTTTCTCTGAGGTTCATCACATAATGCGTCAAAGCGGTAGTCCGACAGTACCTGCCTGTAACGGATGGTGGCAACTGTTGCACTTGACACTGCAGGTGATGAGCTCAGAACAACCGATCTCTGCATCTGCAAGTGATCGGTCATGGTAGGGTCTTTCATAAAGTCGCGTGTTACTGAGTTGAGCATGACGTTTAGCATAAAAGATTAGGGGTGAGACGAACTAGCGAACACCTTGTTGCCCGACATACTTGTTCTAGCCGAAAACCAAAAAAAAGGCAGTAAAAGATGTGGGAAAGTAGTAGCTGGAGATTCACGGGATCGTGAATGACATTTCCGAGAGAAAAGTAGATCAATGGATGTGTGACGTGGCTTTCCATTTGCCGAATGTTCCCTAATAGTGTTGCTGAATGTTCGCAAGTAGTGTTGCTGACTGTTCACAAATAGTATTGCCAAACGGATAATAAAAATAATGGCCGTGGAACCTTACTGGCATCCTACCACAATGGACAGGAAAGGACCAGCTCCAGTTTAAATAATCGAAGATGAACTTGGGGAAGGTGATCCCACAGCCACTAGTCCTAAAGTTCACATGGTTTCCGATAATCAATCCGACTTGGAGACCTCAAAAAAATGCAGAAGACAACGAGTAGGAATCATCAGACCAAGACACCGAACCGAATCCAGAATGGTGGGAAAGAAGCGGACCTAGTGACTCAGAAAAATTTGCCGATGGCAACATTGATGGCACCTCGAAGGTTTGGGAAACTGGATATGAAAGTTGTTAAAGAAGAAAACCAAAACATTTAGAGGACTAAATTTTTTTTATGAGTTGCGAAAAATAACCATTCCAAGAACTGAAATAAGAAGAATGGAATGAGTAACTGCAAAATTAGTATGAAATTTTATTGTGTTTTGGCAACGTGAAGAGGATTCTTGACTTTCAATGAATATTTCGGTCGAGTCTGAAATCTGGGATTTGTGCTTGTCAACGGTGAAGGGATTGATGATGAAAACTAAGGATTAAATGGTAAAGAAGTTTTGTAGTTCCCAAAAAACCAAACGTCGATGGAGCAATCTTCACCTCTAAGAAGAATTGAATTTTGAAGGCTGATGTCATATGATCCACCCAATCTTGAAGCTTCTCGGTGTGAACTTGTGAATTTGTATGAAACCGAAAGCCAAGATAAGCGAAGATCTCAGAAACTGGGATATACCGGATGTGTGACGTGATGGTCTGGACGAATCCTTGTGAAATTCGCAACCCTGTTGTTTCGACAAGTTGTTTTTGAGACTAAATAGTACCTTTGGGCGCATTTCTAAATAATCAGAAAACTAAATTGACACGTACCACTCCACCTTTAAAGGTGAATGACACACTAATAACTAATACTTTTAAGAAAACAATGGCACTAAAGACAACGAACAGCAAACGCTACAAATTACAAGAAGTGCAGAATCAATAGTTGAAAATTGTACGAGTGTCACGTTTACATCGGAATTATATTATTCGCAGTGACATATTTTAAACCAAGCCACTATATCGGTTCTGAGGGATTTTCCGCGTAATTTTTATAAGCAAATTTGCACCCAAATTATAGCTCCTTAAAAAAAAAATTTTTCGCTTTTACTTTCAACAGGTGTTATACCTTGCATCTTGTCAACGGCCACGGTATACCTTTTTTTATACAAGCGGCTACAGCGACTGCCTAATCACGCCGGTCTTCTGTACAGTTCCTCCAGACTCACACCTCTATCATGCACAACAGCTATATCTATTATACTAATCCAGTTAAAAATTTGTTAGCTTTGGGCCTATTTTACATTGTAGTTATAATTGTCAGCTTTTATGCCTAATTTTACCAGCAGTTTTAATTTTGTAAGTAGCAGCTAACGGAGATAAGGATTGTATAGTAAGTTTATTCAGTTTTGTAACACAGTGCGCCTACAGGCTCACAGTTACAGTGTTACAACGTAACTCGCAACACAGCCTATATAGATCAGTGGTAGTAGGGATGTGACGAGAGAGACGCTGTTGATGAAGCCAACAGCGACTCGTAGCAACTTGACGTGGCCATGGTAACATGACTTTAGGCCTTTTTTCATTTTTAGGCCTAATTTAAAAAATGCAGTTTTAATTTCGGAAGTAGCAGATATAGGCCTAATTGAGAATTTGGTTCGACGATAAGCCTATTCATTCATGCAACAATGCGACGAGACTATTTTAAACGAAGCTAAAATCCATTTGTTTTAATTGAGTGTTACTTTAGGATTTTAATTCGACGATCAAATGATTTAATTTAACGATTTAATTTAGTTACGTCGAAGAATTCTATTAGCTATAAGGAAGTAACAATATTTTAATTTGCCATGTTATTTAACTAATATCTCACACTGAATCTAACGTTTAAACAATGGTCGTCAATATCTGGTACCGTTGCGAAGTTGAAAAAAGCTACGGACGGACGGACGGATGGACGGACAAAGTCGTTATAATAGTCTTCTCAGCCGGTACGGCTGTACAGAAGACTAAAAAGGTAACCCGGTGGATCCCAAAAATTACCAACCTACATCACTGATCTCTGTTCCATGTAAAATAATTGAATCCTATTTTCGAAATGTAATAATGCAACACGTCAACCGGTTAAACATCATAAGCAACGACCAATTTGGCTTTTTGCTAGGTTGGTCTGCGGTGCAACAACTACTATCTGCATTGGATAAATGGACCGAGGCACTGGAGTTTGGTATTAACACAGACATTATCGAGTTTGACTTTAAAAAAGATGTTGAATCGGTGGCGCACTCGAAACTGCTTTATAAATTGAAATTTTATGGATTTAATGGCAAATTGTTGGAATGGATTAAAGCGTTCATTATCGCCCGACCACAACGAATAGTAATCGATCAGGAGTTTTCTGTTCTTACAAAAGTAATCAGTGGTGAACCACAAGGAACCGTCCTTGGTCCATACTACTGTCATTCGTCCTTTTCCTTAACGATCTTACTTGTAATAACACATTGGTAAATCAATATAAATGTGCTGATGACCTAAAGTTGCACGCCCTAAAAATTTCAAAGGATGATTGTTTTCAGCTGCAACGTGAAATTGATCTCCTGTATTCTTTGTCGGACGGCTGGCAATTACCGCTCTCCCATGACAAGTGCCTGAGCATCTCTGTGGGAAAAGCACTTCCGTATTATTCTTCCGACAGTTCGAATTTGAAAATTGCTACAAAAAGTTTAGGGACCTTGGAGTTTGGTTCCAACAGGGTCTCAAGTTCTCCACACGCTGTAATTATATTACAATGATGGCATATCTGAGCATATAAGGTATACATCCGCCCAAGTCTTGAGTATGCATGTCAAATCTAGTCACCGAGCCTTTTAAAAGATATCGATCATATTGAATCGGTCCAGAGGCGATACACAAAATCCTTTCCCATTTTTAGTAAGAAGCCATACAACGAACATTTGAAAAACTAAAAATTAGACACACTTGAACTGAACAGGCTCAAGGCAAATTTAATTTTAACTTTCAAAATTTTATATTGCTTGCTGTGTTTGAGTTACCCTTATTCAAAATTAGTACTGAGAATGAGGGGCCACCGATTCAAGCATGTTGTCCCCATATTTAATCTTAACTGTAGGAAATCCTTCTACGCTGTAAGTGTTGCCCCAGAGTGAAATTCTTTGAGTGATAACATTGTCTCCACCTCATCAGTTAATATTTTACAGAAATTGTTGAACGGGTATTTCTTAAAGGCACGCCTTGTCTGTCCAGGTAATTGTCCCTGAAGTTTTCGATCCTTCTGCTTTCCCACCTCAACCATTTTAAAACCCATCCTAAATTGGCCACCAATTGATGTTTTGTAATCAGAGAAACTGGCTTTATTCATTTGACGATGTATCCTTTGATATGATTTTTACCCTATTTTTAATGCTGTAATTTTAACTGTGTAACATGTAACTGTGTAACAATGCTAGTTTACTGTAAGTTATTACCAGCCTGCCAGGGAACCCTTTCTTGCTATTTTGCTCGCTTTAGAGCAATAAAGCACCTATTATTATGTAACTCTTCCTGTGATTGTGTGAACTTTGACAAAAGCTGGTGATGGACTTGGCACTGGAACTTTTTTGTGAATTTGAAAAGATTTTGTAAATCGTTGAAGTTCAATTTTGACTTTTTGGTGTGAGTAATGGACTTATGATGCAATCGTGTTTCCGGCAATGGTGCTCATTTTGTAGGAGCGGGGGAAAGTGTTAGGGTGATGCTCACATACTCCTGCAGCCTGCCCTGACAGCGAACCTAATGCCATCTGTTGGTCCCGTGCACAGGCTGCAAGATGGTTGTCACAAGACCACTCGTATTTTGGGACTCGCTCAGCTGATCTCGACGGGATAGGCTTGGCATTGGCAAGCCAGGTTTCTCTTGTCGGTAAAGCTATAAATGTGTATTTTGACTTTTAATGAAAGCAACCTCGACTCCAAATAATTCTTCTGATGAAGGACAGCTATCAGGGCAAGAACTGAACTAGGAATCCTAGCAGCCTGTCAAGATAATTGATGTTTACTAAATCTGGATTGCTCCAAGAAAGTCTGACCAATCTGGACTGTTACAGCAAAAGTATTCATGTTAAATATTTAACCAAAAATGGCATAGTCCAATTTTGTCAAAATCCAAGAAGAGGGACCAAAATGGCATCGAAAAACAGTGTTTGCCTTGCGAATTTTAAACCCTTTATCAGATTGAATTCAAACTGGTTAGGGATGGTAATCGGAATTAGCTTTTCGTCAAACACTGTTCTATTCTAGTTTTGTAAGTGGTCGTAAGAAATAGTGTCCAAAAGCAGTTCGTGCTTTGTTATTTCTAAACCGTTTATCAAACTGAACGTAAAGTTTTTTCAAAATAACTTTACGAATAAAGGTTTTTCAACTAAGATTCTGTTATATTCTTATCTCAAATTCATCATTTAAGTAATAGCAAATGATGAAAAACTAAATTCTTGTGGGGATGGGGGTTATCAACTATTTTGACTATTCACAGAACTAGAAGTTTATATCGTTTCTTGTACATCTCATAGGTGTTTTATCTAATGTGTCTCATTTTATCCTATCTGATATATCTCATTTATTGTATCTCGCTATATCAAATCTCTTACCTATCACCAAATAAATCAATATATCTAATTTATATACAATATTGTGTAAGTAATTTACATTATACGTCATTTATCTCTTTTATCTCTTACCTCTTTTATCTCATGTATCAAATCTCGAGGATCTCATATACATCATGTGATTTTTTCGTATATTGTGTATCTCAATTAATTTGAATGTTGCATAACTCTGTTAGCTCTTTTTCATCTAGCACATTTCAAGTAGCTCACATTGATCTTAAAATCTCGTGTACTTAAATTTTTCTTGTTTCATGTGCATCTCATATCAGGTTTCGTGTATCTCAATTACCTCACCTCTCATCTCATATATGTTATATCTATATTTTATTTATCTTATGTATTCTGTCTCCGTTCTTACAGATTTAGTTTCATCATTTTCTAAAAAACGTGTGTAGGCTACCTGAAATACTTCAAATTATATGCGTCATTATCTCAAATCTAGTATAACAGATTCATTTCAGCTCATGTATTATATCTTTGGTAAATCATGCCAGCCATTTACTTCGAATTTCGTTAATCTGTGTTATTTTAAATGTATATATCTAAAATATAGGGCAATCTCATTTTAATTCTATTTCCGTTAAATAAGTTTAAAAACACTGAAGGAGTAAAATGATATTACATTCTATTACATGACTGTATAAACACTACGCAACATTATATGAAAATTAATTTTTCTAAAAATGAATATGCTGTGTAGAAAAATTATTCCATAAAAGTGAGGTAATGATTTCTACATTCCACAATACTATTCATACAAGCTAGGAAAAGTAAAATCATTAACAATAGTGCTGCTAAAATAAAGGCAAGAACTATGCTAGAAGGTAGTTGTTATTGTCAGGCACTGAGTCTCATCCTAATCGCAGAATTGTTAGTGCTCTTACATTTCCCGATTTGGAGGATACTTTTCAGAATGTAAAAGTAACACTAGGGTTTTACTTTTACATTTCCTTCAAAGAAGGTGTTTGTTATAATTTTATAATTTTTATAACTATACTTCTATTAGTATTAAATTACGCTTCAGCATATAAAATACGGATGTAAGCCTTAAAAAACCTAAAGCCCTAAAGGAACAGATATTAGAAAAAAACATTTAAGCCACCAGCGTCGCATTAATACGTGCAAATGAATCTCCAGCGACACAAAAAAACAAGCTGGAGCTTCTTTTACACGTATTAGTGCGACACTGATGGCTTACATGTCTTTTTAAAATATCTGTTCCTTTAGGGCTTTAAGTTTTTTAAGGCTTACATCCGTATTTTATACGCTGAAGCGTTTTTTAATACAAAAATCCATTATTTTTTACTTGTTTCAACAAGAATTATACAGGTAAGATTACTGTAATCACCTTAAAATAACTGTTATAAGAGAGCCTTTTTAATACTCAATTTTAAGAGCTATAAAAATTGAAAATCGGTTCTTTGGTTCGATCTCTACGTGAGAGCAAAATTTCCCCAAGAAGAAGAACAATAATTATTATAGTCACATTGAAATAGCGTTCAACAGACCATAGGCCTTCTTCATATTTATGTTTTAGGCTATAAAACTTGAACAGTGGTTCGTTGGTTCAATTTTCAGTTGTAGTACAGCTGTTACGGTTCAGACTTTGGGCTAATTATGAACATCGAGCCAAAAGCCATGAAATTTGATACACAAGTCAATTCTTTGCTAATAAATCGTCAGCCATCCAACTACTACACTCACCTGTACTACTATGGGGGGGGGGTTGAGGCCCAATGGCATGTACTACTATGGATTTTGGTACTATGAATTTTGGTACGCCTATCACTCCTAGTATAGTAAAAATTGATCAGCCATGGATCTCCATGAAACACCACCAAAGCCTTCCCCGGCATCCCCCTCCTCTGAACCCCATGAAGCATCAATGACCAACAAATTTTGCTGATCGTGCTAACACGTGAATTGGGACATAAGTCATTCTTAGCAGTACAAAATCGAAATAGAATTTGTTGATCGTCAATCTTATGGAGAGGACACAGGGAAGAACTGAGGGATGGGTGTCTCATGGGATTCCATGTGTAGTTCAAAATCCACTGCTACAATACATGTTTTTAGTACGTTAAGCAAGAATTTCTTGGTCATTGATGCTTCATGGGGTGCAAAGGAGGGGGGGGGATGCTGGGGAAGGCTTTGGTGGTATTTCATGGGGATCCATGGCTGGTTCAATTTCAACTACTAGGACTGATTGGTGTACCAAAATGCATGCTTTCAGTATGATCAACAAGATTTTTTTAGGATAGGGGAAGCACTGAAGACCTTGAAGGATTTCGCAGAAGTTCCATAGCTGGTTTGATTTCTACTGCTTAACAATGACTTGTACTAAATTTCATTCTTTTAGCACTATCTGCAAGAATTTGTTGGTCAGGCCTCAAGGAGGGAGCATGGGGGAGACCGTTGTGGTGCATTGTAGATTATCTCGAGGGTGTTCCATAGATAGTTTAATTTGTACTACTATGAATGACTTGTGTGCCACAATTCAAGCGTTTAGTCCTATATGCAAACATCGGACACAGGTAGCACTAGGAGGCCCTTGGAATATTTCGTAGGGGTTCCATGCTTGGTTTGATATGTAATGCTGAGAATGACTTGTGTTCCAAGTTTCATGCTTTTAGCTCGATCTTCAAGGATTTGTTGATCAAACCTCAATGAGGGGGCCACACATGGCCTTTCGCGGGCTATTTTAATGTAACTTCAATATTCTTGACACGGCAAGCCAAATGGGCTAGAACTTTTACTCTCACATAGAGGTCGAACAATGAACGTTGGGGCCCTTTGGGGGTTCCATGGCTTGTTCGACTTCTACTGCTAAGAGTGACTTGTGTACCAAATTTCAAGCTTAAGCAAAACTTTGTAGGTCAAACCTCAGTCAGGGAGCACCGGGGGGGGGGGGGGTGGGGGGGTTGATTGGGGTTCCATGGCTGACTCGATTTATGCTGCTAAGAATGACTTGTGCACCAAATTTCATGTTTTTAGCTTGATCTGTAAAAATTTGTTGCCCAAGCCCCTGGCTTAGGGGGCAAGGGGGAGGTCCTAGGGATGGGGGAAGGTGCTGAAGGTACTTGAGGGTATTTCATGGGGACTTGTTGTGTACCAAATTTCATGTTTTCAACTCGATTTGCAAGAATTTGTTACTCCACTTAATGATTTCTGGCCAATGCTCTGCAATATTAATTGCTATGCCGACGAGAATACTGCAGTCACATCAAAATTGTATTCAAAGGGCCTTGGTCGGTGTTAATACCTACATTTTAAGCTAAACAAATTGAAAATAAGTTCATTGGTTGTGAGAGCAAAAGTTCTAGCCCATTTGGCTTTCCGTGTCAAGAATATTGTAGTACATTAAAATAGCCCACGAATTGCCCTAGGTACGTTCTTACCTACGTTTTAAGCTATAGAACTTGAAAATCAGTTCAGTGGTTCAATTTCCAGGTAATCCCAAAGAATCGCAACAACACTATTAATGATTTATGCCCAGTGCTGTACTGTAATAATTGCTCTGCCGACGAGAATACTGTGTTCACAACAGAATCGCGTTCAAAAGGCCCTAGTCGATGTTAATACCGACATTTTAAGCTAAACAAATTGGAAATTGATTCATTGGTTCGATCTCTATGTGAGAGCAAAAGTTCTAACCCATTTGGCTTTCCGAGTCAAGAATATTGTAGTTAAATTAAAATAGGCCTTAGGCCTTCCCCATACCTACATTTTAAGCTACAGAACTTGAAAATCGGTTCAGTGGTTCGCTCTCCAGGTGAGGGCAAAGAGTCCCAACAAAAGAAAACAACAACAACAACAAGAAATGGCCGTACTGTGGACACCAAACGGTTCGATTGTTGTCATTAAAATTTGTAACACAGTGAAATGGTTACGACACGACCCCAAATACTGAATTTCGTTGCTCTATGTAAACTCTGGGCGAAACTACAGGAGTTCAAAGTCTGACGTTTAACATGGAAGTTCATGCTGAGGCTTACTAAAATAATATGATAAATAATATGAGAACTTGTAAAGAGTTCCTCACTAAGTATGAGACTATTTTCAGCCTTGTGATATTGCATATGGGTACAGCACCCTACTGAGCAATTTCATTACAGCATTAAAGCAACCACATTGTAAAGAATTCTACAGTACAGATTATGACTTACATGTACCCATAGCCCAGTAAAACCAGTTGGTTTAATGAGCTGTGAAAGCTGGTTCGTTTCTGAAGATCAGTTATTATACAAGCTATGAATTAAAACATAAAAGAATCACGTGATGTGGTGAAACTCTAGATTACTCTGAATCAGCGTTCTTCACTCTTTGTACATTATAAACTGCGTTCTGGAATAATATGCTTATCCCATTACTGAAAATTGAATTCAAGCGTCTACAAAACTTAGATTAGCAATAAGGTGATTTCGTAACTTTGTTTTTAACTTGTACAGAGAACGGATTATCAAGATGACAATAACTATAAATTAAGAATGATGAAGCTACTAAAGGATAATGACCAAAAACCTAGGGCATTATTAAATAATGTCACACGGATATGCCAGTGTTTGCAGGCATTGTTTTATGCTACTCTGATGTTTTTGGTTGTTAGTCCTTATAATGGACATCGATCATACAATAAAAACCACATGAGCATTATTTGTTTGCTCTTGTTTGCGGAAGAGAAAACTTGCCCTTCAATGCACATGTGCACTAATTTGATCCATATATTCAGCATTCGGGGAATAATGCCTGCAAAACAATCCTGATCTATGCCTCACTTTGTATTCAGTGTAAGAAAAATGGGGCCAACGCAGATCTGGGTCATTCAGACACGGGGACTCAATTGGTTTTGACCCAGCTACAATAAATCAATAATTTTCTAAACAAAATTGTAATTTTGTAATTTTGTAATTAAAAACCAAGTGGACAAAGTTAACTCCCTGCCTACATCTGAAGTGTATGCAGATTTTAGCTGTAGAGTCGGAATTCTTGAACAAAAGGGTGATGCTTATTTCTCTGATTGTGTTACTGAAATAAGGGAAAGACAGAGATGCCAGAACAGCTTGGTGGTTTTAGGTTTAAAAAACGATCCAGCTCCAGATGATGTTGTCACCAATGTGTACCGATCTTCAAATTTCATGAAATAAATGCTCCCAAAACCCCCGTCACATATAAATGTTTGGGAAATTTTACTGAAAAAAGAAATCACCCATTAAAAATAACCATACTAACTAACGAGCTACGAGCTAAGGAGTATGCTTCTAACTCTGCCAAAAAACTAAAAGCATCCGAAACGTGTGTAAAGTGTTTGTTCGCCCAGACATGCCCCAAAAACAGCAGGAAGCAAACAGATCCCTCCGTCGGGAACTTGTACAGCTAGACAAACTGGGGAACATATCACCATCAGAAAGGGCAAGATTGTCCAAATAAACGAACCAAATATGGTAGTTCTGTCACTGATGATGGTAGACCAGCTATATCAACCTTATCCTACTTCAAACAATCCCATAAATGCAACAACCAAATTCTCACAGGCCCATATTGAACAGCCGGCTCCTTTTTTACTGCCCACTGACCAATTCGACCGATCCGTCGGACCAAAACAGCCAAGTGGTCAATAATCAAAGCCAAAGCCATCAACTTGGCTGAGCTCCAAACAAAAATAATGTACACAAATGCAAACTCCCTTGGTAACAAATATCTAGAAACCGTGGCATACCTCTCAGGTTACTAACCAGATATGTTCGCAATCACGGAAATGAGGTTTTACAGTAGCTCAATCGTTCCACAGTACCCTGGTTATAATATTATAGCACGAAATGATAAACGTTTTCATTACGCTGATGGCACTGTAATTTTTGCCAAATCCTCCATTCTAGCATACAACTTAACTCTTGATACAGACTTTGAAAGTGCATCTTGTAAACAGGTAAAAAATGGAGCAATTGTTTTCTCTCTCTGCGTTGTTTACTGTTCACCAAATCCCTACCAGAAAACAAACTAATTGACCTACTCAAGAACAAAATGCCAAAAAAAAATATCATTCTACTTGGAGACTTTTATTTTCGGAATATTGATTGGCAAAGACTAACCATTGCTCCAGAGGCCATGCCCTTTCTCAAAACAACGCTAGAGTTGGATTTGGTACAACTAGTCAAGAATATTACCAGGGAAACTCCGTGCTGGATTTGGTTTTTTCTGAGCCTGAATTCCTGAAATCTGTTGAGCATGTCGGGAAAACAGCTAAGAGTGATCACGATGTTGTATTAATAAATACTTAACGCTAAAACACCAGTAAAAACTCAGATTTGACATCATTTCACAGGTCAAATTTTCCCTACGAAATTAATACTAATTTACCCATTGAAGACACATGGGTATGTGGAATGCATTTTCTACATAAGTTGGCATTTTTCTAAATAAATCTAGTTATACAAAAACATTTTCACCAATCTAAAATCCAAAATGGTTAGCCACTTCCACACGTAAACTGCTTTAAAAAAGAAAGAAATTATAGACTAAATATTGCCCTACAAAATGTAATTAATACAAAGAAACTCATGAGAATGTTTCCCGCGAAGTAACACAAAAAGTTAGGTCGGATAAATTAAAAGATGAAGAAAATTTGGCATCCTCGTCCAAAGATAATAGTAAAGCATTTTTTCAACATGTGAAGAGCTGACAAAAAATAGAGCTAGTATAGGCCCACTTCTCAACCATGATAATAATTTAATTTTTGATTATAACGGTGTGGCAAATGTACTAAGCCAAACCCTTAAAAATTTTTTTTAGCAATGTCTAATTGCTTTCGTATCCTTTCCCCTATTAACCAGGTTCCTGTTTCTTTACCGCCCTTCCTCTTTACGCAACAGAATGTTACCTCTGCCTTTTCACGCCTAAATGCACTAAAGGCAATCGGGCCAGCTGAAATTCCTACATTCTTTTTGATTAAATATGATTAGTGTTTAATTCTAATAAATAATAATAATAATAATAATTCTAATAAAAACCGATTCTGGTAAAGCTCTGTAATAATTTTTTACAAGAAGGTTTTGTTCCAACACTATGGAAGCACACAACAATAACGCCGAATTTCAAAAAAGGTTCAAGCCGTAGTCCAGAAAGTTACTGCCCAATAAACGTTAGATCTCAATTAGGAAAAATGTTTGAAAACATGCTCTACATTTTTGAATTTGTGCACTCTCAGGGTGTGGTGTCGTTACTTGTGGCACCACAATAGCCGATTCAATATAGGTTCCCATTTGTCAACCTTCCAGTTGATCCTAACCAATCTACTAGGTTAGCTATATTATATTATAATATTGTAATTAATGGTACACCATACTTCCTGTCACCTGATTCACTTGTTCACATGATTTGTAATTGCTTATATAACCCCTGCCCACAGGAAGTAAAGCCGTCTCTCCAGTGGTAGCTTACACCAAGGTTGTTTGTCCTTTATTACTTATGCCATGGGTTACCCACGCAGTAGTAGGACGCAATTCCTACATACACCACAGTTGGCGACGAGTGGATACTATGGTTTAAGTGTTAAATTTAAGCTAAAAATGATACGTCTTCAAACACATCTTTGCCCCAAATTTGTGGTAAGTGGCAAAATTTCTTTCATGTTGGCAATGAAAATTTGTGCTCTGGAAGCCTATCAGAGTTCAGTGTTTTCCAAAATGTGTAATTTTGTTGTGGTAGAGCTGATAAGTGGTACGAAATGATAATAGTTAAATTTAGTACCTTAACTAGGTAAACTGGAGTGGAAATTGAATTTATTAAGGTTAATTTTACAAAGGTAGTGTTCTAGAGCAACACACTGGCGTGTCACATAGGCAGTACTATAAATCTAAAGGCACGAAAAATGCGCTGCTAAATTAACTCTAATAGATTCGATTGTGCCTATCCCATATTCAGGCTGGTTTTGTGCCGGTGTTAATTTAGCACCGTAGGGTTTATGTTTAGACTGAGTGAAATCTGGTCTGTGCTGAGGCTTAGGCCAGAAGTGTTGTTTTATAAAACGTTGCTTAGAGAGTGAGCATCTAAACATTTATAAAGCCTAGTCCCTTTAGATTAATATGTAAGCGATTGATTTATACAAGTAGGTAGGCTACAGTTAAGCTAGTTTATTTTAAATAGAAACCGGTAGTCTCCAGTGCTCCATGCTTATCTTGCAAAATTAGTAGGATTGTAGTTAAATAATTTTTTTTTGTTTAACTTGTAAGGCTTATGCCAGAGACAGGTGTCGTTTGCAAAAAACCTGTAGTTACAGTTAATGAATAATACAGTAGTGAGCGCTAGCACTGTAGTTGACCCTAATTTAAATTTGAATTTTAACTAGTGGTCGTGAAAGTGTAGAAGAAATGGCGTCTTCTAAAAATGCTGGTTTGGTCAGCGAATTTGATTGTGAAACAGACACATAGGAAAAATATTCCAATCTGATTAGTTATTTTTTCAAAGCTAAAGAAATAGTTGCAACTAAGCAAGTAAATTTTTTAATGGCTTCTGTAGGCCAAAAAATGTTTGACCGCATTCTAAATATTATTTCACCTGACCTTCCCGATTCAATGTCTTTTGGCGAATTAGTGAAAAAGGTTTTCGATGACGTTGAACCAGTGCCCCCTGTGGTTTCTGAAAGATACAAGTTTTTTCGTAGGTCGCAGATGCCGATGAGAGCATTGGTGAATATTTAGCCGCTTTAAAACTTGTGACTAAATAGTGTGATTTTAACAAAATTACTGATATTAACAGTGAGATGCTATGAGACCGACTTATTGGAGGAATTTATTCTGAGGTTATTCAGCGTGAATTGTTGAAAAAGTTCTTGAATTTGAAGGATACAACATCCCTGGCATTATCGCTAAAATCGGCTGAAACTGATCAGAATGTTCTTAGAAGTCACTCTAGGTCAGTCAACTACGTAGCCAAAAAATCAGTTAAGAACCAGAATAAGCCTAAATCTTCTAAAGATGTTATCTGCTATTGTTGTGGTAATTCTGGCCACGTAATAACCCGGTGCAAATACCGTGACTATACTTGTGGCAGATGCTATACCGTTGGCAACTTAAAAGCCGTGTGTAGGAAAAGCAGCAGTCATACTAAAAGAACTACCAAGTCATTTGAGCATAGTAAGCCAAGTACTAGCACGAATTTTAAGTCTAGGCCTAAAGGTAAACAGAAGTATAGCTACAAGAAACGAATTCACAAATTAGAACGTGAATCTGACAGTGAGTCGGAAAATGACGGGAAAATTCTGACCAAAAATTCTGAGTCTGGTTCAGAAGCTGACAGCGAATCTGAAAACGATTATTTAGTGTTAAAAAACAACACTCTTGGAATTAGTCAGGCTGCGGACCAGATTTCAATCCCCTTCAAACCAATAAAATAATCGTAGTTGTTAATTCTATGAAAATCCATAATGGAAAGTGCCAGTCTGCCTAAATGGTGTCAAACTTGAAAAGGAACTTGATTCCGAGGCAGACGCATCCATTATTCCTAATGAGTGGCATCAGAAATATTTTGCGGATTGTACCTTAAAGCTCAGTCCGTATTCTATACACTCATACACAGTCGGAATTGAGAACACGATTTACACTGTAAGTCTGAAGGTTGAAGTAAAGGTCAAATTGAACACTTGGATGCTTTAGTTTCCAAACTTTATAAACCTGCTTTAATGGGAACGGATTGGCTGTCTATTTTTCGGGTTGATTTCCATCCATTTTATGACCTGCAAACAAAAGTTAAACCTAAGAAAGGTGTAAAGCAAATTAAAACTACTATTACACCAGTTGACACTTCAGAAATAGGAAAGGGTTTCCCTGAGCTATTTAGTGAAGGTATGGGTAAATCTAAGAACTACAAAGATAGGATTCATTTAAAATCTAATGCAAAGCCTGTGTACTGTCGTGTAAGACCAGTTCCGTTAGCACTTGAAGAAAAGGTTAACCAAGAAATTCGATGGTTGGTTGGCCTTGGAATTCTAGAGCCTGTGGAGCCCCTATCAGCGGTCTGATCCCATAGTCATAGTTCACAAACCGGATGGTCATATCTGGGTGATAGGTGATTACAAGACCACCGTGAACCCTAAACTAGAGTTGACCACTATCCAGTCCCCACAGCTTCAGAATTATTTAGTGATTAGCAGGGAGTGACACTATTTCCATTATCGACCTTAAGGATGCCTTTCTGCAAATTGAACTCGATAAAGAATCACAAGAAGCTTTAACAATAAACACACCCCTGGGTTTATTTCGATGGTTGCGTGTACCTTTGGGCCTAGCGTCCAGTCCTGGAATTTTCCAGAGGATCACGACAAAAATCACTAGTAAAATCCCCAAATGTCTCCCATTCTATGATGACATCCTAGTGAGTAGAAGTGGGCCGGGCATGACGATTCTTTAAAAAAAACTGTTAACTTCTTTACAAGATGCAGGAGCCAAACTTAAGATCGAGAAGTGCAAATTGTCGCGTCCTGAATTGAAATATTTTGGCCACATGATTGATGCTGAAGGCCTGCATACTCTCCCCGAGGTTATTGAAGCTGTCACAAATGCTCCTAACCCAACCTGTATTCAAGAGCTACAGAGCTTTTTGGGTTTTGTAAACCATTACTCAAAGTACTTACCAAACCTTGCTCACATTCTGTCACCAGTAACTCGTTTGTTAAGCCCAAGTGTGAAGTGGGTATGGGGGGCAGAATGTGACCAAGCTGTGAGTTAAGTGAAAGAACTCTTTATTAAGTCCAAAGTTTTAGTTCATTATGATCCAAAATTAAAACTGAAACTCGTTTGTGATGGCTCACCTTACGGAATCAGGGCATGCCTGATTTATGTCATGAAAAATGGCGAATCACGTCCAATAGCTTTCGCCTCACGAAAGCTAACCCAAGCCGAACAGGGCTATAGTCATTTTCATAGAGAGGCTCTCAGTGTGGCTTGGGGAGTGAAGCGTTTTCATGAGTACATTTATGGTCAGCGATTCATATTGCAGACTGATCAGAAGGCTTTAATATGGATTTTTGGCCCTAAAAAGGGTATTCCACAAACGGCAGCAGGTAGGGTTCAACGTTGGGCAGTTATGCTAAATGCATAGGATTACGAGTTTGAACACATTGCTGGCAAATTAAATCTAACTGCCGACGCGTTGTCTAGACTCCACCTACCAAATACTGAGGAGTTTGATGAAGCCAATGCCCAGTATAACGTTCTTGCTATTTAAACTGTTTCTAAGTGGCCAGTTTTAAACGATACATTAGTTCTCGAGAGCAAACACGATAAAATATTGTCCAAAGTCTATAGTTACGTGAATCATAGCTGGCCAGAAAAGTGCGAAAACCATGACCTGTTGCCGTACTTCACACGTCGTACTGAAATCTCTATAAAAGCCGAAACTCTTTTTTGGGGGTATAGGTTCCTGACGCCTACTGCCTTGAGAAAACAAATCTTAAAAGATCTACATAGTGCACACCTTGGAATAGTGAAACTGAATGGTTTGGCTCGCAAAAGGTGTGGTGGTCAAAAATAGACTCAGACATAGAAAATAAATTGAAGTCTTGCCAAAATTGCCAAGAGTACAAAGATACTCAAGCAGCTGGGTCTAAACATACATTGGAATATCCACTGAAGCCTAATGCTAGGATGCACATGGATTTCCTTGGCCCGATGCGTAATTACATGTTTTTTTTATCCTAGTTGTTGCACATTCTAAAATCCTGTTCATGCACAAAATGAAATCTACTACGTCTGCACGAGTTATCAATGTGTTAAATAACCACTTTGCCGAATATGGCTTAATGGACAGCTTAGTACCAGTTAATGCTGCACAATATATGTCCAATGAATTCCAAACCTGGCTAAAAACTAATGGTATACGGCATTTGACCGGGCCTAGATTTGCGCCTTGGTCCAACGGTTTAGCAGAGGTCTATGTTAAGAATTTTAAGAGGGTTTATAAGGCAGCAAGGCATCAAGGATCCACGATTCAGAGAGCATAAATTCTTACTTGTTATCAGCTCGGATTGCTATCTCTGCTACCACACAAGCTACACTCGGTAAATTGTATTTTAACGAAGAGTTGAAGTTTCGGCTGGATTGCTTTATCCCTATCATGCCACAGTTGTTCGCCAAAAACAGTTAAAACAAATTGAAAGCACAACACACAGTGCGTTGAAATTATATCAGGTTAACGACACTGTTTGGTACCGTGACTTTAGCGTATCAAATTCTAGGTTATGGTAGTGCATAAGATAAGGGAACATCAATACTATATTATCGTTGACACTAACGGTAATGAATATCACAAACATAGCAAACAATTAAGACCACGTACCGTTGAGAATTGTGCCGAGCAGCCACCGAAAGCTAATTTCGCGAAGCCAAAAACCGACAAATCCAGCGTGAATACTAATGAGCGAGAACACGTAGTTTCTGAACTTCACTCAAAATCAAAACATCGCATGTCTTTTAGTGGTAGACGTCACGAGAATCAAGTTTCCGCTGACGCAGTTCCTTCGAGAATATCTCTAGGCCAGTCACGACGATCTCTGCCTGTTGCTAACAGCCGGCAATCACCAATCAAAGATCATGCTATATCACCTGAGAATTTATGAAGCAAGCTGCAAGGTCTCAGCTCTATAGCTGCGGATACACCTCCTACAAGTTAAATTGATGCGTCCGACAAGGCAATTATAGTACCTTTGGCTGATGATAACAGGGCTCTTTTCGAGGAAATTGTACAGACAGAACGGTCATCACCTCCGTTATTTGTAACGGCACAATGCGACGATCTATCAAGAACTCCTAAACGTGCGAGAAATAAATAAACTCATAAACGTAAAATTGTGCCATCACCCCCTTCCTGTGATAAAGCTGCACAACTTCAGAAAACTAATAAAAAAGCCACGTCCTAAAAGATTAAGAAAAGCTCCTGACAAGCTGAATCTGTAGTTTTTTTTAATCAAATATTTAACCAGCGTTGCTACTACTTATTCGTTTTTTGTTCGTAACCTAATTATTCGTAAAATCGATGAGATTTTTTTTATACTGTGCGGTTAACGCTAAAATGTGAAAAGTCCCTAGTTAAAAGTCCCTAGTCTATCGTTACGTGAATCATGGCTGGCCAGAAAAGTGCGAAAACCATGACCTGTTGCAGTACTTCACACGTCGTATTGAAATCTCTATAGAAACCAAAACTCTTTTTTGGGGGTATAGGTTCCTGGCGCCTACTGCCTTGAGAAAACAGACTCTGTAAATTTTAACTCCTCCTTTAGAATTAGGAAAAAATGTATTGTTCGTCTTATTCGTGTGGGAAATAGGTTTCACGGTTTTATCATTCCATGTTTTCTTTTGTCTTTTCCTGTAACAATATTTCTAAATCGGAACCAATGCTGAGAGGGGCTATCAGGAAGCAAAGCACTCCAGCACTTTCTAACCACAGTAACTACATCTGTGCCAGTAATGGATGACAGATGTCCGACAGCTGCCCTGTAGCGTTGTAGCTACATTGTTGCTGAAAATTAAAAATATAGTACAAAAAATTAGCAACTTTTCTGATTAAGTGCTACAAATTTAAATAAAGCAATTTAATTGGTTCCGAGAGTTAATTTCAAACTGGCAAACGTTTTTCAGTCAGTTTTCCATGTTTTTAATGTTTTTTTAATAATGTACAAATAAGAAGGAAATCCTGAGTTTATGATTTTGACACAGGTTTCCAAAAGTGTTTAGTTTTTTTCCTTTGAAAGTGCAAACGTCTGTATACTCGTAATTAGACAGTGCACTAAAAAAATATCTTGCCTAATACATACTTTTATTTTTCAGTGTCTATTGTGGTGTCGTTACTTGTGGCACCACAATGGCCGCTTCAATATAAGTTCCCATTTGTCAACCTTCCAGCTCATCCTAACCATTCTACTAGGTTAGCTATATTATATTATAATATTTTAATTAATGGAACACCTTACTTCCTGTCACCTGATTCACCTGATCACGTGATTTGTAATTGCTTATATAACCCCTGCCCACAGGAAGTAAAGCCGTCTCTCCAGTGGTAGCTTACACCAAGGTTGTTTGTCCTTTATTACTTATGCCAAAGGTTACCCACGCAGTAGTAGGACCCAATTCCAACATACACTACACAGGGATTACTAAATTCAAATCCACATTATTTTCGTCCTTGCTACTCAACAGTTACAAATTTATTGTCTTTTTATGCCGTTGTCTGGATAAACCTCGACTTTGGTACACACCTGTGGACATTCTTTACATTGATGTTATTAAAGATTTGATCAGGTCGCCCATCACCTCTTAATCCAAAAACTACAGTCCTTTGGTATAAAAGGGCCAACCCTCAAGTGGATTAAAAACTCGATTACGAATCAAACACAAGCTGTGGTTATCAGTGGTCACCACTCAAGGCTGAACGTGTTAAAAGTGGAACAAGACAAGGATCGGTCCTAGCACCATTATTATTCTTAAATAATTTCGACGATTTTGGTTCAGATGCCCAAAATGAATTGAATAAATTTGTGGAAGATTAAAACTAAAAACACTTCACGTTCAGATCCTGCAGTCTTCCAACAAAATTTTAATTCACTGTATACTAGGTCACAACTATGATGTTTACAAATTCACCCCCAAAAGTCACAAATCATGCACCTAAGACCTAAAAATCCTCAGTTAAATTACTAAGAAACAGGCTTTGGGCCTATTGTAGGCAGAGTGAACGGTTCTTCATTTCAAACTTATATTTAGTTTTTATTTTAATGTCGATACCACATTTGTTAATGCCCCTTAAAATTCTGGGTGCAATACTTAATGGGCTAAGTTGGGCTGTTTGCCTTTTGGTGTGACGTACTGCTGCTCTTTGCTGGCCTTAGCCTTTTTTAAAATATAGGCCTATGCTACGTGTCAAATTTACATTTACAGTTACTTGTAGCCTCTTTTCACAGACAACACTAAAGATGTGGGTCATCCCCACGAGTAAAAATAAAACAGCACATTTGGCCACCAGTGTTAGAGCAGCCGCTGGCATAATTCTTACATTGTATACAGGAACTGCTGTGCAAAATTTAGTCCGCATATTAAAATATTAATAATAAGGCATTTAACTGCTAGCCAAACAATCATTAGTACGATAGTTTTTAACAATAGTCAGAATATTCAAAAGGGTTGCAATACTTGACACCGCCACCAACGAAAATGTTGAGCCATACACCTCTATCATGCACTGCAACAGCAATATTTACTAATAATCTAAAAGAAATAACCATCACAATTTAGGTTAAAAATGTGTTAGCTTTTAGACCTAGTTTTAGGATTCACGCCTAATTTTTAGTGTTTAGGCCTAATATTTATCTCCGATTTAATTTCGTAAGTAGCAGCTTACAACAGCGGTTCGAGATTAGGCCTAATCCTTCATGCGATGCAACACGGTTTTTGGTTTCGAGGTTTCACGTTACCGTGGCAACCAGGATCCCATAAACTGAGAGAGGCAGGCATATTATTGTTTCGCGTTTCGTGCTTTCGTGTTTCGTCTGCTGTCAATTATCCTTTTATAATACCGTTTGGCCTTGATACGACGATTTCAAGTTTCATATTCGGGATTCCCATCTCTAGTATAGAAACCACTTTCGTTGCCATGCTGAATTGAGTAATCTCCAAGTATTCTTTTTTCAAATGAAACTAACGTGTGTCGTTAATGGAATCCTTTTCGTTGTTATGGTTACGTTTGTTCCTTTAGTGGTTAAATGAAATGGTAAAATGATACTATTTCATTGAGTAACGTCGAAAAAGATTATTAGCTAGAAAGAAGCAACCAAAATTAAATTTGCCGTGTTTTTTAAAGTTCACTTGACTACCATTAGCATGGTGCATGCTTCGTCGGAATTCCTTAATTATTCAGGACGCCAAATTTACAATGGTGAGTGTTAGAAATAAATTCGAAAATGTTAAAATTTCTACCGTAATAATTGTTCGATTTACGGCAAATTTTGACTCAGCAATACTAATTAGGGTATGAAACGTTGTACCAAATTTCATTCCATTCCGATCTTTCGTTTGGGCTCCACCCAGACTAAAATTGTGCAACCAATGGATGGGTAAACATTTTGCAACTTGGTGTCCGTTATAGGTTGCGCTTCGCTTGCTCACTCCATCAGTTGTTGGGAAAATTAAATTCTGGGAACAGCTACCTAATTTTCCTACCTGGGAATTTCTGTCAATACAAATCAAATTTCTCAAACCATATTTCTTCCATAATACAAAAGGCAAACTTCCTATCTATTCTGATAAGCTGAACTATGAAATCCAGAGACCCAGCTGTCTTTTTAAAACTATTTTTGACCATTGTTAGGCCAACAATCGAGTATGCGGTGGATTTTTGATGCCCTTTTCAAAAGAATGGTTTTGTAGCAATTGAAAGTGTGCAGCGTCACTCTACAAAGAGAGTTCATGGCCTGAGTTACCTATCATACGTGCAAAGACTTCGTTCCCTTAAGACAAACTCCATATGGTGGGGGGGGGAGATGAGGCTTAATGGCGCGTCGACAGCTTGGTCATTAGCGCCAACCTCAGTCACAGTGGAGTGGTCCGGGTTGCCACTGCACCACACATTACAGAGATATTATTCAAACCCCTAATCTAAATCTTGTCATACATCTGTACCTCCTGCAAAAATTGAAAAACACCAGACAGGAAGACTGACTTATCGCCCAATTGACGCACAATGTCGTGCGGAAGATGGTAACGACGACGAAAACCATCAAGATGGCAACAATCAACAAGGAAGTGTCGGACCGTAAGTGGCCGCCGGCACCAATAACATTCAGGAGGGTCAATCCCCGCAAAAGGAAACAGTGAGTAAGTGGAGTGTGACCAATGCGCAAACGGGCGAACACCACCTCCTCACGGCGACTGCGGCGACACGCCGAGTGCCATTCCTCAACAGTGCCTTTAATAGCTCGTAATTTATTGCCATCCTGTCCATCCCACGAGGCTTGCCAAAAAGCGTGTAACCTCAGACGCAGAGTTGGAAAGGCGTCCGAGGGAACAAGGCTGAGATCCCTTCCGAGAGGGCCAGAAAGGGCCCCTTTTGCTGCAGAATCCGCTTGCTCATTTCCTCCTACCCCAACATGGGCCGGGATCCAGCAGAAAAGCACGGTTTTCCGCTGGCCAGGCAAGCGGGAAAGCAAAGCTTGGTCACGTTGTGTCAAGGGGTTCCGAGGATTGTAATTCGCCAAGGACTCTAGGGCACTCATGGAATCGCTAAAGATAATGAAATGCGTGCCCTGAAGGCCAAGGATCCATTCCACCACCAAACCGAGAGCCAAAAGCTCTGCAGAAAACACAGAATAGTCTGATGGAAGGCGATGGGCAACCGTCACTCCCTTACAAACACAAGCACAAGCCACGCCAGCGTCTGACTTCGACCCATCAGTAAACAGCCGCTGATAACCGGCGTACTGAGAACACAGCCGCCGGAACTCCTGTAAGTACCTTGCTGGTAGAGTGGAACCCTTCGGGAGGGACGCCATAGAGAAAATGAAAATGCCACTTGGAACAAGCCAAGGGGCCACTGACATCCCCCCAAGCCTCAAGACGCTGGGCATTTCAAAGGCTATCTCCTGACAGGACTGCTGGAGCCTATCGCGGAAATCACCCTACCCACCCTACGTCTACCGACTCGCAAGTCTGGCCCAAAAACCATGGACCAAGCAGGACTGGATTCCACAGCACGTAAACGCACAGCATACTGAATGGCCAGCTTCCGCCGACGAATGGCCAAAGGTGACTCCGAGGCTTCAGCATAGAGGCTGACCACTGGAGTAGTTCGAAATGCCCCAGTCGCCACACGCAGGCCACTGTGATGCACAGTGTCCAACATCTGGAGAGTCGAGTCACTAGCCGAACCATACACCATGCACGCGTAATCAAGTTTGCTGCGGATAAGGGCTCTGTAGAGGCGCAACATGGCAGTGCGATCGGCACCCCATGAAGTGCCCGACAGAACCCGCAAGATGTTAAGTGCCCGCAAAGAATTGTCTTCAAGTTGGCGCAAGTGTGGAAACCAAGACAACCTGGAATCGAACACCAGACCCAGGAAACGTGCCTGTGGGACAACAGGAATCTGCGCCTGCCCCAAGTACAGGCAAGGATCTGGGTGCAGTGTTCGTTGGCGGCAAAAGTGAACGCACACAGTCTTGTCCGGAGAAAACCGGAAACCACTACTGACCGCCCAGGTCTGGACTTTGTTAATCGCCAGCTGTAGCTCCCGCTCACAGGTCTGCATGCGAGCTGCCCGAAAGCGCAGGCCGAAGTCATCGACAAAAATGACTGGGAACAGCAGCTTGCTGAGCAATGGGGTTGATCCCAATAGCAAACAAGATGACACTAAGAACACCTCCTTGAGGCACACCATTCTCCAAGACAAACGGGCGGGAAAGAGTCGCCCCGACACGAACAAGAAAAGAATGGCAGAGGTAAGCGGAAAGCAACAGTGGCATCTGTCCCCTCAAGCCACAGTTATAGAGATTACGGAGAATCCCATAACGCCAGGTCGTATCATAAGCCTTCTCCAAGTCAAAGAAAACCTGAACCGGATGTTGATGCAGCGAAAAGCCTCCCTCATATCCGATTCAAGGGCAACCAGATTATCAATGGTTGACCGAAAACGTCGAAAGCCACACTGGGACGCAGATAAGAATCCGCGTGATTCCAGCACCCAGACCAACCTCTCACTGACCATCCGTTCCATAAGTTTACAGACACAGCTAGTCAGAGCGATTGGACGATAACTGGAAGGAGCAGTAGGGTCTTTGCCCGGTTTCACAATCGGGATGACCACTGCTGCCCTCCACGCTGCCGGAACAGAGCCTTCTGCCCACACACGGTTGAACATCTCCAGCAAGAACTGCTGGGAGGCACGAGGCAGATGATTCAACAGCTGATAGTGAACATCATCAGGCCCTGGGGTGGAGTCATGCGACTTGGACAAAGCTGAAACAAATTCCTGCCTGGTAAACGGTAAATTGTACTCCTCTAGCCCGTCGGAGCGAAAGTCTAGAGAGTGAGCCTCTTCTCTACGCTTTATTCTGAGGAAACCAGGATCATAATGGTTATCACTCGAAACCCGCGCAAACGCAGACGCAAGACAGTCGGTGATATCCGGCACAGAAGAGATCACGGAATTCGCCACCTTCAGCTGTGAAACCGGGGAAGACCCGTTCCTCCCCGAGATCTGGCGCACCTTCCGCCACACCTGCTGAGTAGGTGTGGAGCGCGTGATCGACGAAACATAAGCCGTCCACGAAGCACGTCTAGCCTCACGGATGACATACCTGGCACGGGC